>CAXIVM010001825.1:0-15000 GCA_964035705.1 Porites rus | reverse complement strand
CCTATTTCGAGGGCCAAGGCTCAGACTTTCTCGCCCGGCGCCTCATCTTGGGGCCTCCAGATGAGCTTGAGCAACTGGAGCAGCTTGAACAAACTTAGCGGCACAGCTGAAGCCGTTCTGCTTCAAGGAAACGTCGATGGGCCACCACCTGAAGAGGTAGCCCGTGATCAAGGTCGTTACCAATGCGAGATGCTAAAGGGGCAGGCCATTTTGCGGCTCCGCCTTCAGCGTGTTGGCGCCCAGTCAGCAAGCGAAGAAGAACTTTCGCTTCCCGTTGTCAAGGCCTTGTTTCAAGAAAACCTTTAGACATTTGGCAATTTCATCGGCTGTTTGCCTCGCGACTTTGCAGAAATTGAAAGCCGACCCCCGGAGTTTGGGCAAAGAAAGGCTCAGGCTGCAGTGTCACCTTTACACAGGACCAGCTTAGCCCCGCCTTTTGTTTGAGAAAAGGATCTATCGTGAGTCATGCAGACTTGCCCCTTCTGACTGGGGGGAGGTATTCATTGAAGCTGCTTTTCCACAGGAGGCCAGCCACGAGCTGAAGTTGGGCGGTGGAGCCATGTGCACGATGGAGGGCCAGACCCAGAGGCTGCCGACCGTGTGTGCAAGAGCTGAGTGTCGGGACGTTCGGGCAAGTACTTTGTTGAAAAGGAATCCAAAGAGCAAGCTGAATTGGCACGACTATGTGACAGTATGTGTTGATGAAGTTGACTGTTGACGGCGCGGACGATGTCATAAGACATGTTTCATCATGTTTCCATGAAGTTGACAGACTATCCCAGTGAGCAGTTCTTTGGTCCAAGCTTAGCGAACGAAGCTTGTTTAGCCGGCTGAGCCGCCGAGCCATCGAAGCCCGACGATGTCGAATGGTATTGCGCAGCTGTTGGATGATCCTGGTACGATGAGTAAGAAGGAGCCTGGAGAGATCTTAGAGGTAAAAGGAAAGAAAGGAAAGAAGTCAGGTTTCCTTTCCACTAGAAGCGATCGGACGCTACTAGGGGCTCCTGGCATCGCTACTAGGAACAATGTTCGCTACTAGGGGCTCCTGGCATCGCTACTAGGAACAATGTTCCCTACTAGGGGCTCCTGGCATCGCTACTAGGAACAATGTTCGCTACTAGGGGCTCCTGGCATCGCTACTAGGAACAATGTTCGCTACTAGGGGCTCTTGGCATCGCTACTAGGAACAATGTTCGCTACTAGGGGCTCCTGGCATCGCTACTAGGAACAATGTTCGCTACTAGGGGCTCCTGGCATCGCTAGTAGGAACACTGTTCGCTACTAGGAGCTCCTGGCATCGCTACTAGGAACAATGTTCGCTACTAGGGGCTCCTGGCATCGCTAGTAGGAACACTGTTCGCTACTAGGAGCTCCTGGCATCGCTACTAGGAACAATGTTCGCTACTAGGGGCTCATGGCATCGCTACTAGGAACAATGTTCGCTACTAGGGGCTCCTGGCATCGCTACTAGGAACAATGTTTGCTACTAGGGGCTCCTGGCATCGCTACTAGGAACAATGTTCGCTACTAGGGGCTCCTGGCATCGCTACTAGGAACAATGTTCGCTACTAGGGGCTCCTGGCATCGCTACTAGGAACAATGTTCGCCACTAGGGGCTCCTGGCATCGCTACTAGGAACAATGTTCGCTACTAGGGGCTCCTGGCCTGACTACTAGGAGCAAGGACGCTACTAGGGGCTCCTGGCATCGCTACTAGGGAACAATGTTCGCTACTAGGGGCTCCTAGCATCGCTACTAGGAACAATGTTCGCTACTAGGGGCTCCTGGCATCGCTACTAGGAACAATGTTCGCTACTAGGGGCTGCTGCATCGCTACTAGGAACAATGTTCGCTACTAGGGGCTCCTGTCATCGCTACTAGGAACAATGTTCGCTACTAGGGGCTCCTGGCATCGCTACTAGGAACAATGTTCGCTACTAGGGGGCTCCTGGCATCGCTACTAGGAACAATGTTCGCTACTAGGGGCTCCTGGCATCGCTACTAGTAACAATGTTCGCTACTAGGGGCTCCTGGCATCGCTACTAGGAACAATGTTCGCTACTAGGGGCTCCTGGCATCGCTACTAGGAACAATGTTCGCTACTAGGGGCTCCCGGCCTCACTACTAGTAACAATGTTTGCTACCAGCACCTCGGGGAATCGCTACTAGGAACAATGTTTGCTACTCGGGGCTCCTGGCATCGCTACTAGGAATAATGTTCGCTACTAGGGGCTCCTGGCATCGCTACTAGGAACAATGTTCGCTACTGGGGGCTCCTGGCACCGCTACTAGGAACAATGTTCGCTACTAGGGGCTCCTGGCATCGCTACTAGGAACAATGTTCGCTACTAGGGGCTCCTGGCATCGCTACTAGGAACAATGTTTGCTACTAGGGGCTCCTGGCATCGCTACTAGGAACAATGTTCGCTACTAGGGGCTCCTGGCATCGCTACTAGGAACAATGTTCGCTACTAGGGGCTCCTGGCATCGCTACTAGGAACAATGTTCGCTACTAGGGGCTCCTGGCATCGCTACTAGGAACAATGTTCGCTACTAGGGGCTCCTGGCATCGCTAGTAGGAACACTGTTCGCTACTAGGGGCTCCTGGCATCGCTACTAGGAACAATGTTCGCTACTAGGGGCTCCTGGCATCGCTACTAGGAACAATGTTCGCTACTCGGCGCTCATGGCATCGCTACTACTAACAATGTTTGCTACTAGGGGCTCCTGGCATCGCTACTAGGAACAATGTTTGCTACTAGGGGCTCCTGGCATCGCTACTAGGAACAATGTTCGCTACTAGGGGCTCCTGGCATCGCTACTAGGAACAATGTTCGCTACTAGGGGCTCCTGGCATCGCTACTAGGAACAATCTTGGCTACTAGGGGCTCCTGGCATCACTACTAGGAACAATGTTCGCTACTAGGGGCTCCTGGCTTCGCTACTAGGAACAATGTTCGCTACTAGGGGCTCCCGGCCTTACTACTAGTAACAATGTTTGCTACCAGGGGCTCCTGGCCTTACTAGGGCTCCTGGCCTTACTACTAGTAACAATGTTCGCTACTAGTAACAAAGGGCATCGCTACTAGGAGCACTCAGGAGCTTCCTTGAAGAACCGCTTTTGGCATCCCTTTCAGCTTCCTCTTAGCGGCACTTACTACGAGTATGGCAGCGACATTGCTACATGTACGACCTTACTCTCCCTCCTCTCCACGACCGACCTTAATGGCCTTACACACCCGGTCTGTAAAGCATGTTAAAGCATATTAAACATGACTCACTTAGTCTGACTCTTGTGCCTGTCCCTGTTCTCAGGAGTCTGAAGCAATCTTGGAGGTGCTCTCCTCACGCCGATTTGCTCACATGGGCGGATGGACTGCAGATCAGGTGGCCGACGAAGTCAAGAAACTGGGCTATCAGGCAGTGACGGTGATCTCGGAATCGCCAATCTATAGCTCCATTGGGACGAAGAGTATCAAAGTAAAGGTGGGAGCCGGCTTTGCCGTGCCTTCTGCCAGTCCTGTATCTGACTGCGTTTTTTCCGAAACGCTGGACATTTGGGTTATAGTTGTGTGACATCTGAGAGGGACATGTCTCACACCAGCCGCGTTTGAAGACACTACTGCGAGCACCAAACAAAGGAGTGCACCAGAATGGCCGGCCAGTGGCAAATGTGTATATTTGCTTGACTTGTGCTCGCAATTTGCTTGTATGGCACTCCCGTCGAGCAGAGAAAAAGGCGAGTTAACATCAATGGGTTCACTGGGACCGACCCAAGTGTATGTATATATATATATATATTGTGGATTGGGGGTTTCCCAATCACACACTGGTAGCCACTGGCCTTTCCAAGGCCTCCACAACAAAGTTCTCCTGCGCTCCCCGGCGCTCAGCTTCTTTTCCACCTGGCCTCAGGTCCAGCTCCGTCCACCTAAGGACGACGACTTCCAACCATGCACCGCCGGATGCGATCTGAGCCCCCTGACTTGAGGCGGCGGTTCGAACGACAGGCTGGACAGGCTTCAAGCATTGGAACACATTCTGCAAATCACACTCCTAAAAAAGTCTAATTATTTTTTTTGGATTCATTGTGTGGAGGACGAGTCTTGAATCCATTGGTTGCGAAGTTTCTTGTCAGCTCGCTGTTGAAGTACCACATCTATATCGTGAATCCGGCAACAGCCTTGCTCCAACAACAGACGCAATGGGGTGGCGTCCATGTTTTTGTTAATGCATCAGCCATCTGAGCGGCTGAGTGAACCCATTTCACTGCAACTCCTTCACTCAGGCGACTTTTTATGATTAGAGCCTCAAGTGTGGTACGATACTCTGAAACACTGTGGAATTGAAGTCTTCTGCAACAAATCATACAGTGATTTACAGTCAACAATCGCGAATGCTTTCGGAATCTGTGAGTATACCTGTTCAGGCTTTTGCCAATTTAGCGAGGGACATATCAGCCACGCCCAGTGGATGCGCAACCACCCAAGCAAGTCCACAGCTCCCGACAGGGCATACGTTTCAGAGGCCAAGGTACTTCCTACAACTCGGGCTGATTTTCTTGGAGTACCAAGCAAGAGCACTGATCGGGGCGGAAACATCATGATCTATTTGATCACTGGTTGTTAGAACCAGGCAACCTTTCTGTGAATGAGCCTTTTCCCTTGAGGCGAATGCTGCGTCAGAGAAAGTTGCAAATCGGATTTTCTGGATTGGAATGGTTCGGTATTTGATACTGACATTGCTATGCTTTTTGGCTTCCATCAACAATCTGTTTCCTTCAAGAAGATCCTCCACGGTGGCCGTGGGGATTTTAGCTTGCAACAAACTGAGTCGGCAGGCAATATCAGGACGTGTATTAGTCGCTGCATATTGTAAACTTCCTATCAAACCCCGAAAAGATTGAAGTTCAGGCGGTAGAACGGGATTCTTGGGATCGGCTCTACGATCCTTTGAGACCTGGATTGGTGGGATGTCTTGGATGTATTCCTTTTGATCAACTTGAATTTCTCCATTTGCCATTTGGTGAATATGCAGACCGGTAAAAATCATATCGCGTTTTCTATGGCTACCAAAGGGAAACTTGGCTTCAAGGCATTTGAGCTTCTTGTGGAATTCTTGGTCTCCTCCTCCGATGCCGTCATCTACATGGATGCCAATGATTCCATGGATGTCTGTCGTGGCAACTTCTGTCCGAGTTTTGACCTCCCTGGGCAAGACGAAGACACAAGGGTCGAAAGGTGACATGATGAATCCTAGATCCAAAAGGGTAGCCTTCAACTCGCTATACCACAACAGAGGGGCATTCACCAACCCGTATGCAGACTTTAGAAGTTCACACACTTCATGGTCCTGAAGCTTGAGTTTGGCCCTCATTTCAACTGGGGGTTCAATACCTAGAACTCGGTTGTCTTGTCGAGTTCCTCGAAGAAATGCCGTTCGGATATCGAACGAGTTGACTTCCCATCTTGCACTGGCAAGGAGCTGTAGTATAAGGGCACGGCTGTCCCGGCTCAAAGTGGGAGCGTCCCGGTCAAGCTTTTCTACATCGGGGTCTTGGAATCCGAGGATGACTAAGCGAGCTTTCGCTTTCCGACACTTACCCAATTCAGCTTGCTCTTGTGCATCGAGGGGTTTCCATGTTAACACCCATCTGGTTTTGAGAATCTGTTCTTCCGGAATCTTGTGACGTGCGATACGACGAACAGTTTCTGTGGCTAGCCATGAATCAATTTCTTTACGTTTTGCTGCCATCATTTCCTCGTACTCTTGACCCTTGAGGTCCTGCATGTTGATTTCTACTTTTTGGCGCTTGGCTTGTGAGGCCAAGTAAATCGCTTGGTCCAGACCTTGCTTGGAGCAGCATTGGTCAATCTCAGTGGTGCTCAAAACAATCTCCATGGCAAAGCAGTGTGCCCATTCTTGTTCTGGTATTGTTTGAAGGGCATATATTTCAGGGAGATTCTCTTCATCATCAACAATTAGTTCATCGTCGTCCGTTTCAGGGACGGGCACACAACTTGGATCCACTGGCATGGAAGGACCTCCGGAATCATCTACACTCATCGGTCGCGAGTTCGTGCTCTGGGCATTGTCCGGCTCTGCGTCAGGTTGGGCTTCGGACCGCACGCTCGCAGGCATGTTTGCGGGATGATGTGGCTCATCAGTACTTATGATTATTGGGGTTATGCTCGAGAGTTGACTGGTTCCTGTGTGAGATGCGGATGACGGTTCTACGAAATCTGGTGGTGTCTCGGACAATTGATGATATTGAAAGACACCAGTTCCAGGGACTGGAGGTGGTTCCCTGGGATCATCCCTTTTGAGTAAACCTGTTTCCCTATCTGACAGTGTTCTGACATGTTCGGGTGCACAACGAAGAAGTCTGGTGAGATGACTCAACCAGATGACATTGTTTCCATCCAACATGAGGACTCGAGCGGGGCCATTCCATCGGTTGTTCTTCCAGTACATAGTCCAGTCTCCAACCTGGTGCACATTCCTGTTGGGTCGGCTTCGGCCATACAATGCTCGACGAAGCTCACTACAGTGATCCGCTTTCACAAAAGCAGTCCTGGCAGCCTCTCGTAGGGCTAGTTGTTGCGCAAAACGATGGCTTTCTGTCTGAAGGGCGGATATGTTTGAACTATTCTCCAAATCATCACATACACTTCCAGGCAGACGTCTACTTTTCCCCAGGACTAAAAGTTCAGGGGTGTATCCTCGGACCCTTGACATGGAATTCTTGGCATTGCAACACTGGATGAGACTTTGTTCGAATGCTTCGTGTGTGTGGAATGGTTTGTCTATATACAGTTTATCTAGCATACGCTGCAATATGGCACCATGCCTCTCAGCTCTGCCTAACTGCCAATGACCATCTGTGGGGATGACATAACTTGTGATTCCAAGTTCTTGCAAGTACTGAGCAAATCCTTCGCTGTTGGATTCGGTGGCACTATCAAACATGAGACTCTTAGGCGGTCCCGCCCATGACAACCAAGCAGTTTGAAAGCAATGAATCAAGGAACTTGTGGTTCGTGTGTGATATGGTATAGCCATTTGGAAGTTGGTTGCTGTGTCTACGAAATGGTAGAAGCAATATTGTTTTCCTTGAGGGTCCTTCCATTCAACTCCATCAAATTGCACCATATCATTAAAATCCCGAGCTTCATGCAGGTGTCCTGGTCTGGACGCTTTCGGCAGTGACACTTCATGACATGTGTCACATGACATGTCCCGAACCGCTTGCTGTATGGTCGGTGACCAACCATGGTCGTGCAGCGCCCGTCCGAATTGCTCAGCGTTTGGATGTCCTAGATTTTTATGCATGCGGATGATCTGTGTTTGAATGCTCACGGGAAGTGCACGAAACATGGGGCCATGCATTGGCTTCGGCATGGCGGGGACATTTGGTAGATCCCCATCAGCAGCATCAGGAGAATCCAAGACTGGTTTCCCATCTGTTGGCGTGGACTCTACTGTGCCTTCTTCAGACTCTGGACGGTTAGATTCAGGCAGTCGGTCAATTTCTTCGGTTTCTCTGTTAGACACTTTGGGATGAGCAAAAACTGTGATAGCAATTCGTGCTGGAGTTCCACTACGGATCTTTTGTCGATGAGACATATTCGAAAGGTTTTCCCATTCTTGGTCGGAAAAGAATTGCATAAGCTTTCGTTCTCGGCCGAATGTCCAACGATGAGTCCCCTTACCGGCAGGAAAATCCATGGTTCGTAATCGATCTACTCCCTTGCGCAGTTCAATGGCTTGGACCTGCATGTTTGGAAATATGTTTTGGACGCTGTCAAAACATGGTCCTTCGGTGATGATTCTTTTGCCAACTCTGGGTGCCAGTTCTTCAAAACGGTGTAGCAAGGGCTCGAGTGCGGCTCGATTGTCCACTTTTCCGAGTGGCTCATACAAAGCATCGGCTGGAGATTTCATGTTCAGGCGTCTCCTCTTGGAAGGATTGGTGTCTTCGACTTCTGCTGTATAAGCTGCATGACAGGCTACTGACAAACCGTGCTCATGATTTTCTTTCACTTGGAGACTACACTGGATGATTCTGCTTAAATGCTGTGCAAACCGTTTGGTGTAGTTTTCCGTGTAACTACTGACGGTTTGTCTTCCCTTACCTAGGGTTTTGCACGAACCAGCAATGGAGACATGTTGATGAGTGCCTGGACACTGCAAACGTTCCAGTCGACTGGCCAGGATCGCTGAGGTCGTCCAGACTTGCGTTCGCTTCCGAAGCAGCTCATGACTATTGGGGTGTCTCAGCTCACCTGCAACGCACATATCACAAAGAACCCTTTGGGTGCTTTCCATTACAGGCTGCATGTCTTTTTGGAACATGAGCTCGGATCCCTGGGGCTGCTCAAGATGAAAATGATAGTCCGGACCTCGCCATCGCTGCAAGCAGCACAGGGTAGAACACAGACGAAGGTGGATGCTCTCGGCTCGACGTTCGGTCAAAATGCGCTGTGCCAGTGCAACTGATTTCATGAGGTTGAGCCTGCTCCATGCACACCATGGTCCACACTTCGGTGACACCCAAATGTGTCTAGGTCTAAGCTTCCATATTTGATCATACAGCGCGCAACGACCCGCGAACGTTCCGAGATCGCCATGCTTGAGACCGAAGCGAGAAGCAACTAGTCCACCCAAGTTGGCTTGCGTGGTCAGTTGACTATCATTGGAACAGTATACTTCGAGCAAATCAATTCCCTTATGATTGAGATGTCTCCGTTGCTCTTGGGCGTCCATGATTCCAAACTTCTTTCCCCAATACACCTGCATTTCCCGAAAGATCTCATTGGGGACAATTTCTTCTTGCGTAAGCAGGTCTTGGAAGTATTGCGGATCCACTATGGTTTGGGTTTGTGTCTGTTGGACTTGATCTTTGCCCAGGGTGTCATACAGTTGTACTCGCTGAGGCACTCCTAAGGTCAGACACTCTGCTTGACTCTCAGTGGACGAATCTACTGGTCGGTCGGGTTGAGATGGCTCGTGACAAACTGCAGCTGTTGCACCATCTGACTGAGTGCTCCCTCGATCTGACTGATCCGCTGGTTCTGTTGAACTGACTCCTCGCGGATCATCTCCCAGTGACTGCTCTTCTGGCTTGGCGAAGGTGACGAACTTGGTGTTCGATCTTGCCATTCTCGAGGAGACGTCATGATCGGTCGGCGACTCTTGGCCTTGGAGGCCGTTCCCAGCTGATTCTTGGGCTGAGTCTCTGGAGTCTTCCCCTTGGCCAGTTGCTGTTCGAGGCGATCGGTGTACAGGCTGACGTAATGGATGAACTTTCGGTGAGGTCCCTTTGTGGAGTTCTTGTAAGTCGATGTGAACCATGCCGTATAGCGGGGGTCTTCCTGCACGACCTTCAGATAGGTCTGCCCCTTCTTCTCCTTGCCGAAGTCGATCTTGTGGTGGTCCAATTCCTCGACCTTCAGATGGAGGAACGCTTGCTCCTCGTGCTGTTCGGCACTCTGACGAGTCACCTGCTGGAATCGAAGACTGACATCGGAAGATTCGCTGGCCATGGCTGGGACTCGACGGCACGGTATCCGGGACCTGATGGATCACTCTCGAACCCGCACTTGACACCGCGGTGGACTCAACTGGCTCAACCAGACATCCTGAGTCGTTCGAGGAACCAAGTGTGTCCTCTGCATAAGAGCACTCTGGAAACGATCGAGACGGACAAATCGGTTTATCTAATTCGAGGTTGGTACTAGCTTTCGATTCATGGTGCATGCTGTGCAAAACAGTCTCGGAGGTGACTTCTGCAGCTGTTGGCTTTTTCGCACAAGCTCTGGACACGAGTCGGCAGAAGTCCAGGAGAAAGAGCTTCCTTTCGGTCAACGAGAGTGGCATAGATATGCCCAGCTTTGCAAAATGAATCGTGGCATGTTCGGTGTCGATCACAGCTCCGAGCTTACGAAACACATTATTTGAGATCAAGAACGGTGTTTGGGATGGCACTACACAAATCTTGACATACCTGTCGGCTAACGGTACTAGATAGGCGTAGGAGCATGTGACGGTGCTGTTGTTACCGAACCGAAAAACTGTGTGACAAGAAACTTTGCGGCTTCGCTTCATGGCATTTGGTGGCAGTTCTGTCAACAGGTGTTGGAGTTGTGCCTCACCTATCACAGTTTGACTTGCGCCTAAGTCTACTATGCCACATGGTCCATGATGTGCGAACAAGACCTCATGTGCCGTGGAGGGGCTCTGGTTGGCCCGGCATCGAGTGAGGTCAAGGCTTCTTTCCGTCAGGGCGCTTATCTTGGATCTCTCACGAGGCAGTGAACTGCGAAGGCTCTGAATTAGCCTTTGTGCTTGCTGTCGGAGTGGTTTCATGTCCGTGTTCAGGGAAACCCCGGCATTCATCCTATCCCCAAAATTCCCCTTTGGGGTTTGAGTGTCAACGCAAAAAACTGTCTGAACATCAGGACAGGCGGCCGGTTTTGGGACATCCGCTTCTGAAATCAAAATCATGTCATCGGCCTCGGTGTCACCATCCTCGTACTCGATCATCACATTTCCAGCGAAGGCTGTCGTCGCCGGAGTGGTTTTGGCTTCAGTTTCAAATCTCTTGGGGCATTCAGCCTTCCAGTGACCTCGTTGGCCACAGCGGCGGCATTCACTTTCCAAGATCCTCTGAGCCAATGGCTTGCGAAAGCCTTTGCCCTTGGTGAAGGTCGGGCTGAACTTTCCTTTTGGCTTTGACTTGCCACCAGGTGCGCCCTTGATGGGCCAGAAGCCTCGATTCTTCCCCTTCTCAATGATCCTTCGACGGGCTTCCAGGTACGTGTGGTAGCACAGGAAGCGGTGTCAGGATCACTTTGGAGCACGTCGATGAGGCTGTCTTCAAACTGGCTCACTATCAAGGCATCTTGATCTTGATCATCCTGTGCCAGGAAGGTGGCTTCGGAGTTCCAATCGTCCCAGGCCTCATGAGCGAATGCCTCATCCTCATGAGGAGCTGCTGTCTGATCATCTTCATCGACCGCATTGACCGTCTCGTAGGTCTTGGTGCGGGTCGACGTCTTTGCATTTTGCAGCTCACCAAAGAACTTGGAACCGAGGAGCTTGAGCGAACTCACGACCTTGTCATACTCGAGGCGACCTTCAGAGTCCATGATGACTTTCTTTTTCTCCTCCATCAGAAGACCTGAGTTCCTCAGGAGGCAGTAGGCTCTCATTTCTTCCAAAGTCACATGGAGGCTGGCCAGCTCTTCGAACTGAAAGTCGTGGACGGGCCAGGTAGGACTCGTGAGTTTCATCGCTTCTTTGGACCGTCGTGTAGATGGCTCGTTCGAAGCGCTCAAATTTCTCCTCATGCTTCGCTTTGCCCCATACTCCACCCAAGGTGGAGACAAGGAGCTTGATGCCCTCTAAGGAGTTTACCTTGAGCTTCTTGGCATCCAAACGCGTCAGGCGCTTGAAGGCGCTGCCCTCACACAACATGGCAGCTCTTGGAGCTAAGTGCGACAGGTGGTCACTCGGCCACAAATCGGCTATGAACTCCAGTCGCTTGGTGTATTCATTGATGTCCGTCTCACCTGGGCGAAAGGTTGGGATCATCTGCCATGGCAGGTGCGACAACGACGATGAGGACAGTTGTCCACTCGAGGACGGTGCACCATCTCCTTCAGGCATCCTGGATCTGCGATTTCCACTGAGCAGCTAAAAGGTCAGCTCAGTGATCGCTGGTAGCTCCGCTACCAATGTGGATTGGGGGTTTCCCAATCACACACTGGTAGCCACTGGCCTTTCCAAGGCCTCCACAACAAAGTTCTCCTGCGCTCCCCGGCGCTCAGCTTCTTTTCCACCTGGCCTCAGGTCCAGCTCCGTCCACCTAAGGACGACGACTTCCAACCATGCACCGCCGGATGCGATCTGAGCCCCCTGACTTGAGGCGGCGGTTCGAACGACAGGCTGGACAGGCTTCAAGCATTGGAACACATTCTGCAAATCACAATATATATATATATACACACACCATCTTGATATAAGTCATTCTTTTTCCAATTGAATCAAGAAGTGTGTGTTTTGTTGTAAAAGTCGCCATCGACAACAGCAGTGACACTGCGTTCAAAAGAGTGCGCTTCACAGTAAAGCACCCCGCGTGGACGCAGGCTCTACCAGCACAGAGTCTGCAAGGGGGGAAGTGGGGCTCCCAGTTTTTCACCTGGCTCAGGGCTTGAGAGGCAGAAAAGACGGTAAAAGACTAGCGGAAAGTAAACGCGAAGGAAGTTGCCCTTGTTATAATATGCTCCTTGCTCGACTTTGGCCATGTTTCAAGCATCATAGCGGTGCCGACATCCACCAGCGGGACCGATGGTGCACCACACAGACATTTTGGACCCTGTCGCAGCTGGGACTTGGCAGGTGGATTCCGCATCAACCTGACCTGGCGATGGATCACCAAGCATCATAGAGACTGCAAAAACAGCCGATGGAGCACTGTGATCTGATTGGTTGAAGAGCCAAAGCCCAGGCTCGGCTACCCGACCTCACATGAAGTGTCGGGAAAGCTCCTGATGGTTGCATTTTACTTTACGGATGATCAAGGTAGTTTCAGCATATTTTGACTGGGCAAGCGTGCAAGTTCGATGGCTGCCTCCACTCGTTGAGGCAAATGCATGCCCAGTTACATTTGTTTTGGCATCGTAGCTTGTTACACAAAGGTCATGGCTGGAAATGCGTAAAGTCACGGACAGACCTTTTGAGACCACGGAGGTGTCAGAATACTTCTTTGCTCCTCTGTTCAGGTCCTGCAGAGCGCAGTGCAGGACAAAAGAAAAGGAGCACTGCAGATGCGATCAGAGTTTCAAGCGGACAGCAGGTTTCCTGGCTCAATCCAATATGTAAATATTAAATATGTTCTTTGCAAGTGCTTTTAAATGAAGTTGCTAGATTCTGAGGCACATGATGCCGACTCAGTTGGTCCAGTTAGAATCCTTTTGTGGGCAAGAACCGGAGACATGCAACCAGTGCGAAGAACTTGCGAACATCTAGCTGCTCTTTACTTCACGCACTCGTGTAGAGTATAGATTACTCCTGGAAAACTCTCTTTCTGCACGGTATGTCAGGGCAAGGCGCGACTGCTGCGCTTTTATCATGATGTGCCAATGGACAGGCAGGTCCCATTGCTACTGCAGATCAAGCATCGATCAACCATGGATTGAGCTGTGCATGAGGCATCATTTAACCAATCTCGTTTCATGGGGGTAACTAGCATGATGTTGCCAATCCTTCGTTGGTAGTGACATGACATGCTTCAGCTCACAGGCAAAAGCACATCCTGCAAAGCATCTACCGACTCGGCCGAGCTGGTCTTGTTTACATATAGTACTATAACAACTTGTGACCACCGACTCACAGCTGACTTTTGAGATATGACGGTCCACATGTGTGATTTGAGCAAGGTTGCTTGTTGTCTTTGGTGCATTCAGATACACTTGTTAGTAGTTTTATGTTTCTTTTTAATACGGAGCAAGCACAGCCTGATCTCACCCAGCCGTTTGCACGGGTTTTCAGTTTTATGTTTTGCTTTTTGACATGCATTTGGAAGAGGACGGTTCCAGACGCAAGTCACTTGGGTTCATTAGCTCGCCTAGAAGTCTATCTCGATGCATCACTCGCTTGGCCTAGAAGTAAGGTGGGTCTGGGAGAGCATCCACCCGTTTTGGCTTGCTACCTTGACTGTACTTCTGAGTGTCCCAAGTGTTGTTTGGTGTTTTGTTTGTTCTCATTCCATGCTGATTCTTGGACAAGTACTCACCACTCACTCCTGTTGAAAGATCTGGCAAGTGATGTCCAGATAGCCTTATTTATGTCGACTGGCGTGTCACAAGTTTGGACAAGTCTATGCCAGTCAGCACTCGGGCTGATGAGAACTGCTGCTGCTTCGTAGAGGAGCAACTTTGATGCGATGATGTGAGCCCTACAGAATTGAACTCAGAAGAGTGCGATCGCCTCACCATTTAAACAGTATATATATATGTAACACAAACCGTCTCTTGCTTTGTGATTTAGAGTCTTGATCATGCATGTCTTCCTCTGAAAGACAGGAGTTCCTTAAGTTTTCCTAAACATCTAGGAACCAAATCATTAGTGCGAGCGCTTCTTCAAGGAAGCTTGACCCGCCGCTTTTAGGGCGGCGGAGGGAGCTTCCTTGAAGAAGCGTGAGCTATCCTGCATCCATATCTAGTAGCGTCCTTGTAGGTACGAGCTACCTAGCCTACTACTAGCTACCTCTAGCTGACCTACCTCTAGCGGCCTACCCGCCCCCGGGCTAAAAAAAGCTCTAAACTACATCAGTTAGATGTTAGATATCTTTTTGAGGTGAGGCTGCTATTGCCTTCTGCTCGTCCGCAGGATGACTCCTTGTTTGGGCCAGACCACAAGATCATCTATAGGCTTCTGCTCAGATCCTTCCTTGGAGATCAGCTTTTTTGTTCTCAGAGTTTGAGGAGCTGCTTTTGTGTCTTTGATTCCATCGTCTGCAGAATTTGTGGAGGCACTTTGCTACGCTCTATTTTCATTTTCGTTGCAGACAGCGCTGAGAGTGAGCTCGGTGTTCTGGATCTAATCCAGGCAATTTGTGTGCCGCGATATGAAGCAAGAGTTATGTAGGACTTACTGCATACTGTATTTCATTACTCCGTTTTCTCACAGCCTGCATTCCAGATAATGCAGACTCGGTGAGTCAAACACGAAAGGGCAGTGTTTGCAAACAAAAGTACAGAGCTTTGGGTAGCAACTTGGCACATAAGCTTAACACCCAACTCAAGGTAAAACTGTTTCTTTTTGGGTTTGACAGGATCACCTTAGAAGTCAGCTTTAGGTGCCCTAAATTTAGCGGTCGAGCCTCAGATCCAGGAGAACATAATCGCAGTTGTTTTTCAGGAAACGTCTTCTAATGCTTCCCAAGAGTGCAAAGGGTCAACGAGTCAAAGGGTTTTCAAAGAGTTTTCAAAACCCC
>CAXIVM010001822.1:0-71931 GCA_964035705.1 Porites rus | reverse complement strand
ACCAGCTGGTCTGCCGCTGGAAAACAAAGAGCTGGACGTGAATGCAAGACTTACCCAGATCATTCGACCCAAACCCAGTTTCAGGAAACCCACTCATCTCATCAAATCCTTGAAACCTTAAGATTTGTATAAGATTTGTGACAAAATCAAAAGAAGGAACCCTGTGATTCATTGGGGTCTCCACTCAAAAGAGTTCGACCTCTCCTCTTCGACCCACAGCCGAGACAGATCCTCGGCCTCCCGTCCCGCCCGCGCCCCGCCCCGCGCGCGGCGGGTCGCCATGACCGTCCCCGAGCGCTGCGAGAGCAGCCTCGAGCGCTGCGAGGTCTCGCGCCTGGCGCACCGCGCGCGGCGGACGCGCTCCGGGACCCCTGGGCCGCCGGTGAGCGAGGACGGTCCGGTGAGCGAGTCCGTGGGCGCGGAGGGGGCACATCTGGTGGTCTGAGACGGGGTAGGTTGGTAAAGCAAGGATTGAACAGGATGGTAGAAACGGTGCAGATGTTTTTTCGGTTCGTGGAATAGGAAACTTGGGACCGTTCTGCCGCCTTTGCCTCCCTTGAGGTGCACAGGATCGAAGGCTAAACCCTTTTTGGGACTCTTAGAAGAAGGGAGCAGTTTCATTAAGCCATGTCACCATGCTGTAGAAGGGCCTGCCATGATCGGGAGTCCGGCCTGCCAATTTCGGGCATGGGTGGTACACTCACAAATGTGGTACAGTGGAGTTCACCCCTGGTTTGACCGAGGAAAGTGGGGTTTCAAGGGAACATGTTCCACTTCCACTTCTGAGCGAGTCGGAGTGCATTGGAATTCTCACAAGTCAACTCCACCCTCCTGGAGCTTAGTTGGACATTCTTCAGGTTCCCAGAGCCTGGCCCAGCAGGATGCTGGCGGACTGTTTCGTTGAGATCCCTCACGTCAAACAGCAGTGAGTCGTACCGTTCCCCGAAAGGCTGGGCACGGAAAGGGACAGGGAGAAGCCCTTTGTCAATATAAAAGACACTCGGAAAGTAGTCCACCTCACTGCAGTAGAGGAAATCCTTCTTCGGTCACCTAAGGACAATGTTTTAGATTTTCTTGGGCTGCTAGGGCTGGTGTATAGATGGCTTTGATATTGCCTTGATGTCGACCATGGCTCAAGCCTACACCTCTCGATTCTGAAGGCGGAGCAATGCAGGTGACGGCTGTGTCTGGCAACACGATTGCTCAGCTTGATGAGGATGAGCTGCTTTACATGGTGGAAAGTGGGCAATCTGTTCGAGACCTCAAGCGACGTCTTTCGGCTCAGGTTGGGTGTTCAAGGTTTCAGCAAAGACTCTTCAGCGACGAGCTTGGAGAATTAGAGGATGACTTGGCTCTACGAACACTGTCAAGTGTCCAGCTGGTAATTCTGCCCTTGTGTGCCCCTGATGAGACCATGGAAGAAGAACTGCTCACAAGCTGCCAGGAGAATAATGTGGCTCAAATTGCAAGGCTGCTTCAAAAGCCACTGGACCCGAACGGCCAAGGCTTGGTTCTTGCTGCCCAGGAAGGCCACTTGGCAGTTGTGCGTTTGTTGCTCGAGGCTGGAGCTGACAAAGATGCAGCAGATACAGATGGTGATACGGCTTTGCATATTGCCGCAAAGGAAGGCCACTTGGAAGTTGTGCGTTTGTTGCTCGAGGCTGGAGCTGACAAAGATGCAGCAGATACAGATGGTTATACGCCTTTGCACTTTGCAGCCAGGAAGGGCCACTTGGAAGCTATCCGATTGCTGCTTGAAACTGGAGCTGACAAAGATGCAGCAACGACACATGGATCAAGGGCTTTGCACATTGCAGCCCAGGAAGGCCACATGGCAGTTGTGCGTTTGTTGCTCGAGGCTGGAGCTGACAAAGATGCAGCAGATACAGATGGTGATACGGCTTTGAACCATGCAGCGCACTATGGCCACTTGGAAGTTGTGCGATTGTTGCTCCAGGCTGGAGATACGGCTTTGCATATTGCAGCAAGGGACGGCAACTTGGAAGCTATCCGCTGGTTGCTGGAGCTGACAAAGATGCAGCAACGACACCTGGATCAAGGGCAAATGGGGAACATCCGACACGAAGGTCCCATGTTACAGTTACGGCGTAGAAACCTGCAGGCAGCTTGTACTCTCCCTGAGGACTCTGCCTAGCGAGTGGCTTTGCGTGTCCTTAACCCGCGACAGGTTGGGACACTCGCAGCGCTACCCCCCCTTTTGCAGCCGGGGAAGGCCACTTGGAAGTTGTGCGATTGTTGCTCGAGGCTAGAGCTGACAAAGACGCAGCAGATACAGATGGTGATACGGCTTTGTGCTTTGCAGCCTACAAAGGCCACTTGGAAATTGTCCGATTGCTGCTTCAACCTGGAGCTGACCAAATTGCAGGAATGACAAACAATAAGACAACTCACCCCTCACTGCCACATTGCAGCACTGGAGTTCCTCTCGTCTTTATTTTCTTAACTGGTATTTATCTAACTTTGTGTAGAATGCGCCAATAGGCCAATATTCAAGATTCTGATTCAATGGTAGATAAAACGGCTGTCTAGCGCAACGAGCTGACAGCACCAGCCCCAAAATAGATACTGTAGAAACGGTTTCCAAAACATTTTGAGGGGGATCTACGAACTTCTATCCATACCTAGTCAGTGGATAGAACCTGCTTTTGGGAGTGGTGTCCCCACTAAACAAGTAGAACAAGGTAGTTATATAGCCTTTATTTTCCAGGGAAACTGAAGGAGCCAGTATCTGTTTGCGGCTCATATCATAGTGTCTCCAAGGATTTGGAAAGAGCTGTTCCCAGACACTCATTGGAACACCTTGGACCTTTGTTTCGGGTGTTTTGTTGTGGTAAGAAGCCACCAGCAGAACCGGGCAAACACGACGTGTTTCACTGCCGCTCGCGGGTTGTGTCAGCTCACCTCGATCGCAAGGAGAAGCTCCCGCGGCCGACTCACTTGCCACCGGAGGGAGCTGAGCCCATCAACCGGGAGCAGGTGGGTCGGGGAGACCAAATCGCGTGGTTGGTGAGATGTGTGGCAAGATGTGGCGAAAAGAGCAAGACCGTTTCGTTACTAGGAACAAGAAGCTATGAACGTAACAAAGGGCATCGCTACTAGGAGCGTACAGGAGCATGTACACATGTCTACACACATACTGTACTGTACCACCCTTAAAGGAAGGATCGCTCAAGATTACTCTATATATGACTCTAACATGCTCTAACTATCTCTAACTATTATGCGTTTTGGGTCCATGTGATAGTCAGATGGCGGAGCCAAGCACTCCACACCAAGTATCTCTATGCTTTGTCATTTACCCTCCCTCCAACCAACATGGTTACGTGGACTTCACCCCTGTTTGTTTCAGCCATGCTCTCCACTTCCATGATTGCTTCAGGGAGTATATATACACTGCGAGTGGCTCCATCCATCCATCCAGTATATATTTATCTGATTACTGATAAATATAGATCTGGGAGTATAAATATTACTGATGGTTTCTGGGAGTATATATCCATGCTCGTCCACTGCGAGTGGCTCCAAACACAAGCCGAGCCGCGTCAACCAAAAACGGCCCGACTGTTCGACGCCGGGGACCCAAACCCAGAGATGGGTTTGGAGTCCGTCCGTTCGCGCGAACATGTCCTGCCTTTTGTTTCCCAAGCAAAATCAGTCACTGACTTGGGGATTTCTTCATGATTCCATGCATCTTCTGGTCAAATTGAATTCATATAGGGTGTTCTTTATCCACAGACAGGTGCCCCAGTGCCCCACGAAACCCACTTCGTCGCAGGACTCGGAGCGTCCACGGCGCCGGTCTTCGCACACCGGGGTCGCCAGCCCGGTGCTGAAGAGCCCGAGGCGCACCGGGTCGTGGGTCGTGGCGTGGGTCGTGGCATGGGTCGTGTCGTGAGGATGAAAACAAGTGGAGCTAAGTCAGTGGGTTTGAATGTGACCCTATGTTACAGATGGAGAACAGACGAGCCACGTTTTCCCTGCCCCAGCGTTCTGGCAGCGGCCCAGAAATGGGGTTTCGAGTCAATCCGTGTGCTTTTCAATCCGCCCAGCGGTCCATCCACGCCTTGCTTCCAGCGGTCCATCACCCACAAAGTCAGCGGTCGCATCACCCAGCCTCAATGCGCAGCGCAAAGAAAGGCATTGAGATATACCACGCCGGCTGAATTCTATTTTCCTTAAGCAGTGTGGCAACACTAGGGGTTCTTACGGTCGTGGTGAAGGCGTGTCTGATTGGAGGTTCTGTGCATTTCGACTGCGCAGGCTCGCAGACTCTGGTGGGTCCCAAGCGGGCGCATTTTCGGACTTGGTTGTCACTTTTGGTGGCAGGGTCACAGGAAACCTCGAGGTTTGGTGGTCCAAAGTTCGCCTTTTCGTGGCAGGTGCAGGAGCTCGGAGCGGTTTTATATACTTCGATGTGCAGATTTCGTGGCAGGCGCAGTGCTTTGGACATGGTGGTGCAGTGAATTGTGACTTTTGGACACGTGGCTCGTTTTCGTGGCCGGGGCAGCAATTTGTGCACCTTGAAGTTTGGAGTGCAGAATTCGTGGCACCGCGCCTGTTGAAGCAGAAAGAACTCTCAGAAAAAGGCCGATGTTGAAGATTGGTGTCTTTCTGTTTGGCAAATTTTACACATTTCCTGACCACTCCCTCACACTTGGCAGGGTCCAAGTCAACTCAGCTTTTTCACATCCATGACGTTTCAGGTGTTCTTCGTTTTGCTTTTATCAATCCAGGCTGTGACCGGTGATGTTTATTGGACCTTACATGGGGGGTAGTGAAGCTGTCTTTTCGGTCTGGAGGCCCAAAACTCGGATTGAATCCGAAACTCGTCTCTGTGGAAACCACTTTGGAGTGTAGATTGTCCCGGATTCGTGTGAATCTTGAGATTGAGAGGCTCGTTTGATACAATTTGTTTGTTGTGCTGATTCCTGACCTCACTATCCTTGAAAGAGGACTGATTGCAGTGTCATGATTTTTTGTTGGATTCAAAACCCAGAGTTCTTGGATCTCTAGATCTTTGCCTCAGACCCAGAATTCTAGACCTAGACATCCAGACCTCTGGATCTCAAGACCTCTGGACCTCTAGATCTCCTACACCTCAAAACTCTGGATCTCAGGACCTCTAAACACTCTCTCAAGACGTCTAGATCTCTACCCCTCTGGACCTGAGACCTCTAGACAGGTCTCTGGCAGGATCCTTCCTGACCTTGAAGGGAGTCTCTATATATCTTGCGGTACAAACCAGGTAGATTATTGAGTAAAGCACTGCCGAAACCACCCCATCTACCAGCTCTGCACCATCGCACGCAGCACAGTAGTCCTACCAAGTTGGCTTCACCCAAACCATTTCGAGGTTTTTGGTGAAGCCAACGAAGATCGTCCTCCGCCATCACTCCGGGAATCCCCATCACGACTCCCAGGCCGCACCTTTTGGTGTATCTCCTTTTAGCCTTCAGTGCCTTCTCGGCCCTGCTGCTGCTCCTCTTCGGCGGCCACGAGCGCGCGGAGCGCATCGCCGTCTTCCGCGAGTGGCTCGGGGTCGAAGAAACTGCATGTGGCGAGAGGGCCTCACACACGGCGTGCTCGTTCGTCTTCTCTTGTCCATCTCACCATGCGCAGAACCGTCGGTTTTGTTTTTGGCCCGTGCCGTGTCTCTTTATTTTTTGTTAAGGGTGGACACGCAATGGTATCGGTAAACCAATGCCCCCAGTCTGTGTTGAAAATGACATCACAGCAAAAAGAAATGGGTCGTTCCCGAAGAACATGGAAGGTCAGCGGTCCAGTTCCGGTCACGGTCAGGTTTTCCCCCGTGTTTAGCCAACGGGCGATGCCCGTTGCTACCGAATGAGTGAGGTCAACCACGGAAAACTCATTCTATTTGACTCAAATGACTCATTTAGTTTAAGTCTTATTTGAAATGGGTCTTAAATAAACATGATTGGCACGGATGGACTTGCAAACTTGTCAAATTAGCCAGTCGTTCTAGATAACATTGTGAGAAAGTTGTTCTCATTTCTGATATATTTTCAGATTAAATGACTTGTGCAGACCTTTGGTGTGTGAAAGTCATGTTATTTAACCAATTTCTGGATAAAATTAGGGGGTGAACTTCTATAGTCGGTAGCAACGGGATTGTGGGCGATTTATCAAGAGAGCTTTCATCTAAAGCAAGCATTCGAGATGGGGTTGAATATGGTTGAATAGTGAGATGTCTCAGAGTTCCTTGGCACTTTGGAGTCACGTTTTGCGCCGCCTCAACCGCAACCGGCGATCCTTCAGGTATATTCGTCAGTCTGACCCCATCCTACCGGTGAACGTGAGTGGTTGGGTGCAGATCCTGGACTTCGAGGAACAAATGCCGACAAACTATTTGGAAGAAATGAAATGAATCTGGAACAGATGAGGTGAAAGGGTGCTTCAAAGGGAAAGAAGGAAGTGGACTTTCTTTCACGGGTTTGCCGCTTGGCCTACATGACTTTCACTCGTCAGACCTCATCTTTTAAACTCATCATGACCCATCCAAAGATCAATCTCAACATGTCTAGTGTAAGTGGTGACAGATTGAGGAGCCGCTTGATCTCACCAGCCATGTCTCAGATCGTCTCAGATTCTGTGAGTGATGACTTCACTTACTTGAGCTATATAAAGAGGAACGCATGTGTTCATGGGTACGTTCACATAGGGTACCCAGCTATGAAGATGCGATGGACTGGACTTGGCCGCTGCGGGGTCTTTGCGATTCCTAAGGACTTAAGTCTCTTACAGTAAGTCTTCTAAGGTTGAGATTCTTCAACTCAGGGAAGGAACTCCTTTGCCAGGACTTGCGAGGGACCCGAGGACCCTACTGTACAGCGGATTCCGGGAACAAACCGGACCCTACGTTCGCAGGTTCAACAGCCATGAATCACTGCCTGCGCCAGGAGAAATTTAGCTTTGCCTTGAAAGAGATCCCCCTGAGCCAGCAGTGCTCAGCGACTTCCACGACGCCGGGGATTTGCAGCACTTGCCCTTCGGTGGGGGAGCTCGGTTGCGCGCGGTGGCGCGACGGCTGGCGTCACCGGCTCTTGGGGAGGCGATAGCGACGTGTGGCTTGAGCTTCTTGTTTTAGCCAACGAACGTCAAGAAACCGGACGACGTCAAAGACGACACAACCACACGCGCGGTGGTTGGTTTTCCAACTCCCTCGGCCGGGATGGTTTCAGCGATGTTTTGCCCCGGAATCTTGAGAGAAGGGGAACCGCAGCTCAGAGTTTCTTGGTCTGTTGACCGTCTTGCGGTTCTGGGGTATGGAGGCCATCGCTAGTAGGTTGGAGGCCATTACTACTAGTAACAAGAAGCTACTAGCAGCTAGAAGCTAGTAGGTTGGAGGCCATCGCTAGCTTCGCTTCTTCCAGGCGGTGAAGAACACCTTGACCCGCCGCAGGCGCCGGTGCGCGGATGGTCTGCGCGGTGCGCGCGGCTCGCGCGAGCACCTTCTTAAGAGACCTCAACAAAAGGCACTTGGAACACCTAATTGGATTGGATTTTCTTCCCTGGCCTCCCCATTTTGAACACCAACGGATTGACCAATGGACCAGCATCTTGGTTCGTTTTTGGTAGCCTGAAGCACGGGAAAGCACGGGAAAGCTGCACGCTTAAATGTTCCGTCTTTGAGAGGACATCGTGCCTGAACAGAAACGCTTGAGCCGCTTTTGGTACGCTGAAGTGCCCTTGAAGCTGCCCGAGGCCAGGTGCTACGCGGTACGCGGTAGTCGGGCGGAGTCTCCTGTCTGTGGGCTCCGGTGCGTTCAAGCGAGTGGTGCAGCATGGGATCGAGCCTCCAAGCAGCGCTTTTGTGAGCTTTTCTCTAGGCGCCACGACCTGAGGAGGGTTGAAAAGCCCCGCAGTCGATACCTTCATCCCCGGTTTACGGTACTCAAGGTGATATGAACCTCGGGTCCAATCGAAGGATCGTTTTGCGGAGCTGAATAGCACGCCGTTCCTTGCGCAGCTCTTCTATTTGTGCCAAAAGGGATCCAAAGGATACGTGGCTACGAATCACCCATGAAGACAAGCATGATATGGATTTAGGCGCTTGTCCTTTTCCGGGGTGTTTGGCCACCTTCCTCCATGTGGAACAAACACATGGACCCCTTTTCAACCTCCCAACAGCTGACCGTTAAGCTGCTCCGGACACGGCCCGGCTCCGGAGCGAAGCCGCGAGGCTTTGGAGCAAGTGTACTTGGAGGCCCCGAAGGTGACACTCCAGGCAGGGTGAATTGGGTGGATTAGGCGAAAAACTGGAGCGAAATCAGGAGAGAACGTTGAGCGATCACAGTGAAGACGGTGCAAGCATGTGACAGCATGTGAAAGTCCCAAACATGATCAAACATGGTTCTTTTCTTCCAAACAGTTGGAACAAAAAAACATCAAGGAAAAAAATGGTGGGTCCCATCCCAGCGATTCTTTGTGGAATTTCTCGTTTTCACGCTCCGTCCCTCTCCGCCAGGTGAGTCATTTGGATGGTCAAACCCTGCTGCGGCACGAGGTCGATCTGCTGCGTGAAGTGGAAGGCCAGTCCAGTCGTCCGTCGTCCGTCGGAGAAGAGGTCGCCCGGATACGTTGGGCGAAGAGGTCGGCGAAAAAAAGCGGTGACAGCGGAGGTTCAACAAGGGAGGCCAGCAAGATCAGCTGGCGAAGTCATGGAGGGAATCCGGGTATGACTCCACAGAGACCACAGAGAGACTTTGGAGGATGACTCCATTGCTGTGGCAGGGACCAGCTGGAAAGAAAGTGTTTGCATATGGCTTCTTGAAAAAGGCTGTTGATCCTAAAAGATTGGGTTCCAGGTCAAGTTTTAGATATTGGGCGTTTGATTTAGAGAAACCATATATCAAAGGGTCCGGCCATCATGGGCCATCCATCTTCCTCCCCAACCCTTCCTTCCTTCAACAGCGACGAGCTCGCGGAGCTCGCGGACCCCAGTCGCTTCCGCCTGCGAAGCGAAAGACCTCTCCGTTCGGAGACGGCACACCACGCGGTCGGTCGGTCGGTCGGTCGGTCCGTCTTCGGCAGGTGTGGTCCACGTGCCGCGGCGGCTTTGCTACGCACTCCCAGGGCATCAGGGACCCTATGGAGCTGAGGCCGGAGACCAGGTTGGCGATGTTCGTGAAGGGTTGGGGGAGCGCTTCAGGAGGACCAGGCGGGTGGACCAGCTGAAGGCTCAGAAACATGGGGGGCACTTGTTGGACACGGTATGATTCATATTCAATATCATCCAAGAGTTTCCATGCTGTTCACAGGTGGGTAACGTCCCATGATGTCCCATGGTGGCAGTTTCTGCACCATCCAGCCATCCAGCAGACTTCTTCTTCAACACCGAAGGTGGTGTTGGTCGATGGATCAGTCATGTATTCGGTGGTCACATGTATGCTGAATGACGGTGATCCCCAGTTCACCACAGTGGAGAGTCCAACCAAAATACCACATGCCCATCCGCAACGGGTGGTCACTTCTGGCTTCGTTGCTGTCTTCGTTGCGTTCGACTGCGCCACGGAGGTCCTGGGCTGCGAGGAACCTGCGGCCGTCTATGGGCCAGCCACGAGGAGTTCCTGCACCCATCGGTTCGTCGGAATCCGGACGGAGTGGGGTGTGAGAATGCCGGAGAATGAGGAGCAATGAGGAACCCATGGATCTTATGGTACGTGAAAAGTACGTAGGTGTGTTTCGTGGCCAAATGTTTGACTAGGACGTTCCTAGAGTCACTGCATGTCACTACACTGGCCAGTTTGTGCAGGCCCACAATCATTTGGAACCTGCGAGTGTAGACAGACAAGCAGGCTTTTTAGGCATTTCTCACCCTCTCTTGCTCCATACTCAGGGACTGCGGCACCAGAAGACAAACGACAGACTCACTTCATGAACACTTTCAGGTTTTCCAAAGAGAAGAAAAGGAACATCCTCTGACTTTGTCTGAACAAACTTGGAAACAGCCGCCTTCCCACCCTTTGCTTTTTGATCCCTGAGACATCTCTCGCTTCCGTTTCACTCCACTCTTCCGTTGATGAGCAATCCCTGCTGGGTGGGAAGATGGCTAGTGCACGCCCATACCGTGCCAGGCCAGAAGAAGATCAGGACCTCAAGGTGGAGGTCCTGCTGCGTAGTCATGCTGATCCCTACATCATTGCCAGCCACCTCACACGAGGACTTCTTATTTTTCACCGTGAGGTGGTACAACAATCCAATTCTAGCACGTGCAGATAACACGACACAGTGAGTTTCGCACCCACATATCAGTGGGTCTGTCCAAGTACATTCCATTCCTGTTGTTTTTATGGAGAAGTAGTTCCTTCTTCAAACACATGGAGCACAACACACGCTGCCAGAAAAAGACATAAACATACAATCTTCGTACATGGTCAATGTTTCCACATTTGTTCCAACTCCAAGCCTTGGAATCTGGAGGAATCATTGATCCCTGAGACCAAAACGCTTCGATTTGCAGGATGCTCCAGCGGCCCAGATTGCTGGAAAGGCGGGGGTTGTTGTTGTGGCAGAATGGCACCATGTGGCTGCGGGTCAACACTTGGAGCCTGTTTCACCCGCTTATGTTGGCCATGTTTGGTGGGCTATTCTGTTCATTCTCTGTGGTCAAGCGGTACCCCGGTTTTGACCCACAGCCATGTGTTCCCAGTTGCTGGGGGAAGCAGATCACTATACTATACTAGATTGTCCTTCAGTGTTTCAAGAAGGACGTTGGCGGGTAGTCTGATGTGGTAGGCAATCCAGGCAACACTGGTTTGACTGGTGTGAAGTGCTGACAAACAGTTTATAACAGTTCCCCTGATGCAATGAAGAGAAGGTCATGCTCTTGACCTCATGAACCCCCCTTGTCCTCTATTTGCGCTTCACCACCACGAGGGTCCAAGGACCTCTTGAGAACTAGGACCAGCATAGAGAGACCAGCTCAACTGCTGAGCTCCGAGAAGTGGTGGGCATCCACCTGACCACCACGACTCGTCCTGGTGGTCCACGCATCGTCCGTTGGATTTCTTCTTCGTCCTGTCGTGCGTGCGGGGTGTGGGACCCGAGGGGTCTGGGACCAGAGGGGTGGGGGTCTGAGGGGTCTCAAGAAAGCTCTTTCAACAAAGGGGTCTGTCTGCCATTCTGCCACATGGGACCAAAGGGGTCTGTCTGTCCTGCCATTCTCCATGAAAGGTGAAGATGCCAGCTGCAGCCCAGAGATTGAGACAACAGGCTGGATGAATTGAGTACTTGGAGGGGGTGGGGACCAGTGAAGCCCGAGCTGAGCGTTTCAGATGGGCTGAAATAGCCTGCTTTCTCATGGGTCAAAAGGCTGGAGCCTCAAGGTGTGGGTCTGCATCTCAAAAGCCCATGAGCTTGTGGGTATGTAGACTCCCTAAAGCCCCCCCATATACTGTAGATGTAAAACTATTCTGATATGGGGCCGTTGTTAATCAACGGTCTAAATATGTCTAAATTAGTATCACATGACCCTCGAACATCCAAGGTGACTTGTAGACTTCACCCATGTCCTCCAACGGAGTTCACACATCAATTTTCCCTGAATCGCCCTCTTTCTTTGCAGTTCTCACGACACAAAGCTAGTCGTGCTCTCATCTTCTGGAGATCTTACCAAAAGCGCCTACAAGTGGTGGCGCTTTTCACCAACTCACATCCCCACCATGCTTGGCGGCGGTTTGCCCAAGCCGGTACACGGCCGTAACTTGCGGCCGCCTGGTTCACCGGCGGGACCCGCGTGGGCGGCCTAGGCGCCCCGTTTTCCTCTCTCCTCCGCCGCGCGGAGTTGCTGAACTCCCGCTGCTTCGGGCGCCCGCGACGGCTCTTTCGCTGCTACGGCCTGGCGCTGCTGGCCTTTTGCGCGGGAGTGGCCACCGCAGCCGCTGGGGTTTCCCCAAACGTGGGGCGACGGGAGGGGGCGCGGGAGGATCTCAACTGAAAACAATGTGGATGTGGTAAGTGAATGGCTTGAAGATGCTTGAGAGGCATCACAGTTGAAGAGGTATGCTCGTTGGTGAGTAGAAGAGGCCCTTCCTCCCTATTCCACTATCGCTGAACTTCCAGAGTGTTTGACCGAGGATTGGGTGATTTTGCTTTGATCAATTGGTTGCTTACCAGCCCACAAACAAGCTCAATTTCCTGGCCCTCCAATTTGCTCCTGGCGAACGGGGAACTCAAAGCACTGGACTTGTTCGAAGAAGTGTTGTCAAGCAACAGGGCAAAATTGCAGGAAGACTGAGATCTCGACAATCGGCAGGGCTACGGGTTTCTGCTGCAGGATTCCGCACAAAAGCAACAATGGTCCCTCTTACTTACTTGCATCTGCATGCAGCATTCAATACAGAATGTTAAGATGCGCAGACTCAAATCGCTTCTATGGAACATTAGGTTGATCATCAACATGTTGAACTTTGCAGAAGTACGGTCTGCAACTGGCATCCATTTCTTAGTTCAACTGCCATCGTTGGTACTTTTTTGGACGTGGAATGGCCTTTCAATCAACCATGTCATGTGGTTTCCTCATAGCATGTTGACACTGATTTCACTCCCAGTGATCTCCGCCCCACCGCCACTGCTGCGCCCAGGAAGCCATGCTGCGCCGTGGGAGCAGCGCACGCCTTCGGGCCTCGGCGGCCCGGCGCACCGCCGAAGCGGCCCAAGCGGCCCTCGGGGCCGTACGTCATTAGGACAAGATCGTACAGTATGCCATGTCAACTGGTGTAGCTTGGTGATTCAATCACGTCCCCATGCGTCAACTGAGTGTGTCACGCCTCCTCAGGTATTAAGACACACACACACACAATGAAGTTATCTGAGGGATCCGACACGTTCTGACACCACCTACAAATCCCTCCAAGACAGGGTTTCCAAGGAGTTAATCTTAACTTGAGCAGATTTTAGGAATGGTATATAGTTATATATATATATATATTAATTTACAAGATATAATAGAACATAGACATATATAGAGTTATTTATAACATGAATATATATATATAGTTAATTAATTAATTTAAGCATTTTGTTGGGGGTCATTCATGTGGCCGTATCGAGGTTTTCACCATTCTCACGGTGGTCTTATTGCTGGCTTCACTGCGCCTCCTCTATGAGTGAGCACGACCGAGCACGACCGGTGAAGTTGGCAGAGTTGTAGGGCTGGGATGATCTTCTTTGACTTGGCTAGGCTTCAGACGATTTGGACGAAGAGCTTGTTTGATTTTGGTACGAAGAATGGTCCAACTCAAATCAAGAGCTGGCGTCCTCCACTTACGGACAGTTTTCCTCCAGGGCATTTTCGTTGATCTTGGCCGTCCCTCATTTGCTTCTAGCAGACACGCATAATGATCGCATATCATATACTTCTTGACTGGAGGGTTGATTGTTCTTAATGAGATGCTGGAACTTCTAGCTGGATCATCCCATTCTCAGTTGCGGTTGCACAGTGAGCATCCAGGGCTTGCGACAAGAAACACAGCCCATCCAGGACTCCCAGGACACCTTGAGGGTCCCTGGCATCACATCGTCGGGGTGCGGCTGGATGTCGGAGATCCACTGGCCTCACTTGGACACGCAGACCGGTGATCAAGCCAGTCATTTGAGGGCAGTACTCTTTTGGATGTGAGTGGGTAGCTACCCCCGAAATTACGGTCACAAGCCCCAAAAGTATATATATATAACTATATTATATACAAAACGATCTAAAAGATCCCCTCGCGCCTTCAGAAGGGTCCAATTGAATCGTGCCAATCGTTAACATTCAGGTCACTTTCCATCAATGATCACACATTGCAAGGGCTCGAATAGTATCTCCAAAATGCTACCTTCGATACAGCAATCGGTCTCTCAGAGGATTATACTATACTCATCCATACTCATGAAGCCTGGTGTGAACTCCTTATTCTTGGCAGTTTCTTTCCTGGATCAACACAGCGCAGCACAGCGCTACGACATCGCATCTGACGTTTTTTGGATCGGAGGGTCCAGACCAAGTCCCCGACACCCCGTAGACTGTGACGCGCGTTGCGACGCGACGCGCTTCGCGGGAACGTGACAGCGGTTCTGAGGGCGCGGTTTCTCGCTCCTCGGCGGTTTCGCGCTGGGCTCGATAGGTGGCTCGTTCCTCTCGAGCCGGCGCTAATTCGTTGGTTGGTGGCCTTCGCACGAGTACCCACTTTCATGAGCCTTGAAAAGGGCAGGGGAATTGGATGGAGGATGAGAAATGCTTCAGTCAGAAGGCGCTACGTTTGGACGTTTTTGAGAGGCCGTAGTAAGGGGAAACGAGTTTGTCTCTGCGCTTCCCTGTCCGTTTCGACCTCGTGACTCGGTAGCTGGCTGATGACTGAGTACCAAAGATGGGCTGAATGCCTCTTGTTGCCATCAGATCACGAAATCTGGACACTTTGGAGTCATGCAATTTGTTCTGTGTGCATCAGTGTGATTTTCCTGAAGTCAACGCTGGTACCAATCGAAGTGGGACATGTCTTCATAAGCTGCGAAGTTCTGAGCAAAGACCAGCTCGTTCTTGGGCTTGAGTTGGAGCAAAAAGCTGCATGCCTGGCTGGAGTGGTGGGCTTCTGGGTCTCATCCCATTGAGCTTAGGTTTTTGTGGCGACACTAAGTGGGCTAAATCCTTAGAGTCTAGAGCAGACAGAACTTCTGGAGTTCTCAGATTGCGATTGAAGCTGCTCCGCGAGGTGAGTGCTGCGAATTTGGGGTCAGACATCCCAATGGAAGCACGGTTGTGCCAAAGCCAAGTCGCCTTGGTTCCGTGGTGTTGGGTGAGAGATCATAGTTTAACACATCTAAACATATTCAACAACATATAACAAAGAACATCATCAACCAACGACTCGGAGAGTTGCTTCAATGTTTACTTCTCTTTCTCAGACGACTCACAGATCGAGAAAAGGCTTTTCGCGACGCATCGGAGCCTCGAGCTCGCTGGATCCCGAGGTCCAAAGCTCGGCGGAGCAGGTGGAGCCCTGCAAGTTGAAACTGCTCCGCAACGACGAGGACGAGGGTCGCACCGGGGTCGCACCGGGGTTTCACAGCGGTTTTCACTTGAAACACACTGTCTGCGCATCACATGAGGACGGCCGCCCGCGTGGACGGCCATCCTTTTTGTTTTTGTTTTTTATTTTCTTATTTTGTGGACGAATCTTGGGTGATGGAAGATGAAAGGGACTGGTGGGTCATTGAAAAGGGAGGCGAACATAGCAACATGGGGGCCAATCGGTCAGAGAGACCGTGAACAATCATGAACATATCATGAAGAGGGCATTTGATGAGGGGCGTCAGTGTTGATGGATCCTTCCTCATACGGGAGATGGTGAACATTGCACAATATCCATTGGGGCGTGGCGAAGGACTTGTCACAAGCCAGCTGGTCTGAATGCTTAAAGACGCGAACATTTTGGTAAGGCATCCCATCTTCTGTAGTTCTGTGTTCTTTCCTTAACCAGAAACTACTTAGGCTTGGGGTTGGAAGTTTTGAGTCTTGGGGGCATACTGGATCCCGTTATCCAGTGTGTTGATTTATTGGATCCTAGGGTCCCTGAAGCTCAGAGCGTTGCAGTTGTTGGAAGCAGAGTGTTTTTAGGTTTGGAGCATTTTCCAGTGGACAGACTATTGGGATTTTCATGGATGTTCTCAAGCTTTGGGATCTTAGCCAACGCGCTCGGGGGTGTTCGAGCGACATGCAGACATTCGATTTTTTTAAGTGTCAAACTACCACAAGGAGTTTCGGGAAGCAGGCTTGACCGTCTTGGCGATGTATATACTAATCCACTGGCCCAAGGGGGCTGTCATACCGCACGCAAAGTGCAAATCCGCACTAGACCATGTCAAGAACCAATAGAAATCATCCATGATCGTTGACATTAGCTCACAATATGAATTCCCAAGAAACACAGACTATTAGAGGTTTGAAATTACCAGAACATCAGATTTCTCAGGAGTCTTGAGTTGTTTTTCCTCCGCGTTCGTGGCTTTTCGCAGCTTTGGCGTTCGTCCTCATCCCTTAGGAGACCGGAGTCCTGATCGTTCAGGCGGGGCTCGAGAGACCGAGAGCTCTGCGCCGCACTGCAACGCGAACATTCCTTCCTTCGTGTCCGGTGTCGTCCCTCTGCACGGGTTGAAATCAACGAGTTTCGAGATCGCGCAGTTGCTTTCTAAACCACAACAGAGGGACGGACCAGAAATTGGAAACACTTCGAGAGTCAGGTGCGGACTGATCTGTGAAAGACTTAAGGCCTGTGTGGTGCGGACAGGCCTTCCCTCACACGTATTTTTGATGGAAAGGATCTCGCTCGTGCACTCTGAGAAGATCGCTCTGTGCTATCAATCTCTTGAGCATCAACTCATGCCTGTTTCTGGGCAAACTCAAGAGTTTGCCGCAAAGTATACGCAATGTGCAATGTGCATTCATTTGCAGCAAAACACCAACCGCTGATGCCAGAACATTTGTTCAACTCGATCTCAGTTGGCTCTAGGTGGGCCTGGAGGAGCAGAGCACAGAAGCTGCGACTTGGGCCGAAGGAGAGGTATTTTTCCAGCAGCTTGTTGGCGATGTCTTTTCACAAAGACCAGATACTAGTGGTGGAGATACACTATGACACACTCTTTTTTGGATGAATATGTATGGCGCAGCATGGCGTGCCTTGCCCAAGGGTTGATGGACCAAACAAAGCAGGGGAGAAGTCAAGACCCTTGGGGAAGACCTACTAGGCAATGTCGGTCAAAGATCATGGCTAGACCAGCGATCCGCATTGTCAACAAATCATGGGTTGGAACATTGAGCTTGATGTTCTTCTTATGTGAATCATATATTGGGGAACAAAGCATCCTTGAACCGCGCTTCTTTATGGGAGAAAGAAGCGAGGCATGCAGCTAGGCCTCAGCCCCGCACGTGGACGTTCCAACACCTCTCTAAGGCCTTCACCAGGAGCAGCGCGAAGAAGTTCGAGATGCCCACCCGTGTGCCAGGCCCGGTCACGGCGTGCCGAGCCAGGGTCTGGCCTGAAATGGAGAAATGGGACGTTGTTAGATACATTTAGACACCCAGGCTGGAAAGTAGTTATAAGTTGTAACTTTAATATAATTCAGTGATGGTAAAGTGTGGCCTTTTTCTGAAGCTTCTTGGGGTGGCATGGCAATTCTATACGTGGGTTCATTGTTTTTTTTCTTCTTTCCAGTGGTTACCTCGTTCGATGGTATCCTTGTAGACTCGAACCGAAGTGGACGAGTTGTGGAGTTCGTGCCCCTCATGCCCGGTGCACCGATGCTTGCTTCATGCCGTGGCTCCGGTCGTGCCTCCGTTTCGGTTCGGTGGTTTAGGGTTTAGGGTCGTGCCTGCGGGGTCGCTCCGGATTTTGTGTAGCCCAAGCAGCTCTCAGGGCTGGGCTGCCCCTCTCCTCCGTGATAGGCAGTTGGTGACCTGTTTGCAGCAGCTGATTCCCCATTTGGGCAGCCAGCAGTTGCGCATCCTAGCCCTTGCTCAGAGGAGATGTTGATGAGTTGGTCCCTCGAGACGTCCAGAATAAGCTTGGACAAGCACTACATCGGGAGGTATCTTTTCGGAGCGTCCTTGAACAGCAGTGGGTTTCGAGCTGGTCTCTTGTGCAAAGAGTGGCCCAAAGTTTTTGAGAGGTCTTCATCAGTCTTCATTGCGTGTGTCCGAAAAGACCCGACAACGAAGGGCTTTGATTCACTAGAACTTTAGCTTTCCCAACATATTTCCGGACACAGAACCCCTTGGTACAGAAGCCGCGGGATGCGGGTTCCGCCGGTCTTCGCAGCGCTCGCTCCGCGCCATCGACCCGCGACGAATTGCCGCCGAACCTGCAGGCCGCTCCTCACTGTGGGCCTTGACGTTGAAGGAGGCGCCCATTGGCAGCTCCCGGCAATGTTGGATCGGCAAGGCCGGATGAAGACACCTGTGGGTCGGAGGGGGGGAGCGGCGGGGGAGGAATGTGTGTGTACAAAAAGACGCCAGGGGACTGGAGTCGATTTGCCTATCCAGTCCAACGAAGCTACGGCATTTCGGTGGATAAGTGGTCTGATCCACCACTTGTACCTGCATGTTTTGACTTGAATTCACTAATCGCTCCCGTGGGAACTGCAACAAGCGGCTGGCAGAATGCATCGGTTTGCACTCTGCAGTGCACGAAAATCGTCGTTTCTCATTCGACTTGACCGCTTTGGAGCGGAACTGGGTCTGATCAGATCCCCGACACCAATGTTTTACTCACCATTTTTTCACTCCGACACCATGATGCAAAGGTCTTCGTGTCTTCCTTTCACAGGTCTTCCGAACTCAAAGGGCCATTTTTTGAGGTTGAGGTCGTCGCGTTTTGCACCATGCTGCAGAGCTCACTGTATCGAACCACTGGGAATGTTTCACACGAGGAATCTCATGTTTCTGTAGTTTGACTTCTCAAGTTTGTTTAGACCATTTTGCTTTGCTTTTTATCGTTTGGTTTTCTTCCTTCTCTCCTTTCCCTTCTAAAGGCTCGTTAGGTTGTAACAATCAAGGCTCAAGGTGCGCCGACAGCGGCTCAATACCAGCCTCAACTGGCAACCTTTTCTCGTTCCTGACGGAGCCGTCCGACTTGCACTATAGTTTGCCACCTTGGCAGACTAGTCCATCTTTCACTCTATCCTCCTTTTGTCTCTTCACTTTCTTTTCTAGAGACTTGTTAGGATGTAACCATGAACCACACCCGGAGCACGGTGACTCTTTTCTTTTGCTCTTCGCTCACTGTCTTTTCTTTCTAGAGGCTTGTTAGGTTGAGTCACTGAGTACGTGAGTAGTTTTTCGTTCTGGAGTTATCATGCAGTTGGTTTTAAGTTGACAATCCACCAGTCAGTAAGATCCCATAGGAGGTGCATTAATTTATTAAAGCGGTTCATGGAGGGAAATTAATGTCGGTCACATCACATTTCCCTTGTAGAATTTGAAGAGTGGAAACTTCATTTGAGACATGATATTTTTCTGGTACTCCTGCAAAGTTGCGAGACATCGTACGATTCCTTGAATCTGGAACATGTTTCTTAAGATTGGCAACCCACATTTTGGCTGTAAGTGTTCGTTTCCTAGATTGAGGATTATAGCCAAACCGGGAAAGCTCCAAGTTGTTGGTATCCAAAGCAGAGCAGATGACCACAACCCATTTTTTGAAGGGACTCCTTCAACCTTATCATGAAGATGCAGGGCACAAAGAAGGGCAATCAGGCAAAATTAGTTCAACCACCTCGTGCCCTTCCTATGTATTCACGATCGAACGTCCGCTTGAACTACACCCAGCTTTGCCTGACCAATGCTTGCACATCCGAACAAAGGACCTTCAAAGTGACCTTTTGAGATCCCATGGGGTCACAAAAAGGCCTGTAAATTGTCATTATTAGAGACTCCATTTGGAGGTCACTTTGGAGGTCGTGGTTTTCTGTGCTGATTTGGGATCTGCTAAGTATAATGCACTAGTGTTGTACTTTCACTCTGAAAAGAGCGTTTCGTTGACTTTTTATTCTCGCCGTGACCGTCCCCTCTCGCCACCACAAGGACCTGAACCGGGCTCATCCGGAGGTGGCCTTCTACGAAGAGGCCTGGCCTTAAGACGGACGAAGACGGACGAAGACTTGGAAGTTCGTGAGTTACGAAGCGGGTCGTTTAGTGTGAGGTGTACCGTATTGGGCATACTCCAGTGTTTGAGGATCTAAGGATCCTTTGGAACCAGTAGCGGCATCTCCGATCCAATTCTTCGAGCTCTTCATACATCACTGACTTGTTGGACTTGTTGAGCAACTTCGCGCAGCTTAGCAGTTTGCTGTTTCAGAGACGGTTTCTTCTGGAACACCCTGTTTCAGCCGACCCATCGAGTCGGTTGATGTGCAGACCCTGGTCACTGCAGACCACCTTCACTCGGACTCGTAGAGTCGGGCGAACGACACCGGTCCTCGAGGCCCCCATCCCCGGACATGGCAGGAGCTTCAGTGATCTTCAGTGTGTGGAAAGATCTTGCGAGACCAACTGTGTACATATACTAACTATAACATATACACACAACAAAAGACGACACATTGTCTTCTTTGTCGCCGCTGCCGGGCTCAGCAAGCATCAGGGCTTGGAAATTTAAATGATGTCATTTAGTCCACCACCCCTATAGGGCTGGGTGTGTGAAGAGTTGCGGCCGCAAAGGAAGAGCATCGCATGTCTGCTCATCGCTCTGCTTCCTGGAGGCAGGATGACACTGCTGCCAGCGTGGCTTCGAGCGTTGGGAGATCTGAAACATCCTCATCCTCCTCCTCCGGGTTTACCACGTGGGTGAATGATGTCAATTGTCGCTGGCTTGAAACTGAAGCGGAGACCTATCACCTGACGATGTCAGGTCATCAGACCTGGTCGAAAGCCTCTCGAAGTGCCAGTGGCACTCACGATGAAAGCAGTGGCACTCAGAGCACTCTGAGTACTCACAGCACCCAACGGAATTACCCACACACGACAACGGGACGCGAATCCATACCGTCTCGGCCACATGTTGAAGGAAGCTGTCAACCATGTGTCTTTCACAGCTCCTTGATGGGTTGTCACAAGGGTGATCACTGTGGCTATTGCCATCTGGGTCATTCACCGGTGAAGCGGAGGCCCGGCTTGCGCCGGGGCCCCAGGGAACGCATCGAGCAACGAATACAAGAACACCTCAAGCGTGGACGCGCAGACCTTCGTGGTGAGGCGCTACAGGAGGCGCTACAGGAGGTACTACAGAAAGAGGCAGTAAGGACTCCCTATGCGAAGGAGTTTATCGGCCTCTGCCTAGATGATCTTGCATCCACGAGGAGGTGACCTGAGGGAAAATCCCCACGCCGGAAGAGCTTAGTTTCCGATTGAGGCCGGGGGTATTTGCCGCATCAATATGTGTATGCCGTTCAGGGACAGTTCCAAGTACAGTTGGAGTCTTTCTCGCTCTTCAAAAACATCTGAAACTCGGTAGTCGATTGAACTGCGTGTTTCAACCGGTTCGTTCTTGCGAGAAGCTCCAGTCCCATTGGTCAGCATTGAGGCCCTAGCATGTCTGCGCCGGCCGGCTGGTGTGCAGTCTGATGCATGATGCACACAAAAAGCCCTGAAGTTTGGTGTGCAAGATTGGATCACTTTATGGGTACTTAGTCATTTTTCTCTTTAGACTAATATATTGGCTTTACAAACGTGTTTTCTTTTTGTGAAGGCAGCACGTGTTGTTGCGGGATACACTTATCCCAACCTCTGATGTGTGGGTACTGAGGCGCTGTCGGGTGTTTCTTGATTTATGCCAAGTCTTGCAAAGTTCTTTTTTTGGGCTTACTATCTGGCAGTCATAGCTTCTGCATGGATTGCCTTTGTTAATGTGCCCGAACACCCTGGAAGCACACACAGTCAGTGTCACATTAACTGTTTTTCCATTCCAGTTTCTCTCTCTCTCTCTCTCCCCCTGCTTCCGGCGCGGCATAAATGCTTTCAAGTTTCATGCTTTTTGTGACCTGGCCTTTGTCTTTCTCTCTCTTCCTTTCCGTGGTTTGTCTTTTCCTTTCTTTGTTGCTTGCCAATTAGCTTTGCCTTACTTTCATTTGTACTGGCATGGTCCCCGAACGAAGATCAGTACAACTAGTACAACTAATAATTAATGATTTTGGGTCATCGCAGACTAGGATGCGTGCTACACAAGTTTTCTTTTGTTTATATGCAATAAACTTGAATAATGCAGCATAGCAGCATAGACATATATATATATATATACACATTTATGATACGTACGTACGTACACATACATACATACATACATACATACATACATACATACATACATACATACATACAAACGACCCAGCAGGTCATTCGGGCTCTGCCACCTCCAGAGGAGCCGGACTATGACCCACCTCTTCACCCAAGCCCAGAGAAGAAACCACGACTAGAACAAGAGCACAGCCAGCTGCATTTTGCCAACATAACAACATGTGGCAGACAATTTCTTGACTGGTACTGGGCCCGGCAAAGTGAGGTGCACATCTTCGTTGAGACTCACCTCGACCCTCAGCGCCACCAGGAGATATGCCAGTACTTCAGCATTCGAGGCAGGGTGGCTTTCGGAACACCAGCTCAAGTCAACCAGGAGGGAACTGGCAACTCCGGTGGCATCCTCATCCTTGGGGACCAAGCCAGTGGACTGACACCAATCGAATCCTACACCTGTCAAGGCTGCGGTTACCAGGCCTTTCTGTGGCAGGCCACTGAGTGCACCATCCTCATTGCGGGAGTCTACCTGAAGACTGGAGAAGGCATCCAATCAGACACCAATGCCACAATCCTAGCCAAGCTCCTGGCGCTCGTTGAAGCTACCAAGCACCCTTTCATCCTCATGGGGGACTGGCAAAACAGCCCGGACAGCTTCACAAGCACTGTGCTTCCCTCAAAGTTCCACTTTGACATCAAGGCACCGGACCACAGCATTCTCACTGGCAATGTCATTGACTATGCACTGATGCACAACACGTTGCATCCACCACGGCACTCACCACAGATTGGGCAGTACCTTGGCGACCACACGCACTCCTAACACTGCACCTCAACATTGAAGCGGCCACCAAAGAGCACAGACAGATCCAATACTTTCCACCATTGCCAGCAACTCCAGATATCGACTTCCGGCCATGGACATCCTACCAGTCACAAGCCTTCGAGATTGAGCTGTATGGCATTCCACCCAATGACCAAGCTCAAAAATGGGCTGACTGGATCTCCTGCACCGAGCAATACCTCCTCCAGGAGCACCCCTGGGCTGCTCAAGGAAGGGGAGCCAGCTTGAGGGTCAGCATCAAACCACTGGTGCCCACCAAAATCACCACCACGTGGAAAAAGGGGAAGCCAGCCTTTTGGGAACAGCTCAAGGTCAGGTTCCAGCTGGCAATGAAACAACCGCCAACAGTGCAAACTGGCCCTGTCCGTGGCTACATGCAGGCCCTCCAAGATGCTCCCAAGCATTGGGTCGGACCTCCCACATGGGGACAACTATTTGACACCAGCCACCACTGGCACCGATACAGAGACACCCATGCAGCAGCGAGAAGCACAGCAAGCAGCCAACGATGAAGGCCACTTGCAACACAAAGAATGGCTGAAGCAAGGAGAGGCCAAGGGGCTCAGAGGTTTGTTTCGCAGCCTCAAAAGCAGTGAACTAGCATGGGAAAGGCCCTACAGACAACTTCCACAGATGAGAGGATGACACAAAGGCTCCACGACTGGGGACAATTATGGCAAATCAGACAGACTGATCAGCCACATGAACGACCCAGTCTGCAAACCCAAGCCAGGCAACAAGCACAACAACTTGAGCCTTTAACCATTGGCCAATTGGCCTCGGCTCTCAAGCACCTTCCAGACAAAGCATGTGGACCTGATGCAGTGTCAGCTCAACTCCTACGCACGGCACCCCCATTGGCACTGCAGCCGCTTCTCGAACTCTTCCAGGACATGGAAACACAGGCACAACTGCCCACACAACAACAGATGCACATGGTCATCATGCTGCCCAAAACCAGCACCAAGGAGCGGCCAATCACGCTCACCTCCCTGCTGTATCGTGTTTGGTGCAGACTAAGGAAGCCTTTGCTCGACCAGTGGCAGAAGCAACTACCAGCCACAATGCAGCATGACAGAGCAAGACCAGGGGCCCAAGTCCTAGAGGTAGCTCTGGAGAGGCTACTCCGGCAAGAAGTCCATAAGGCCAACGGATGCCATGGAGTCACATGCCTCATGGATATATCAACTTTTTATGACACCATCAACCTCACCAGACTCCAAGAAGAGGCACTCCAGCTGCAATACCCACCCCTGATGCTTGAACTAGCCATGCAGCTTTACACGGGCCCCAAGGCCATAGTGGCGGAGCAGGAGATGACTCCATTTTTCACCGTCCAAAATGGAGTACCAGCTGGATGCCCCCAAGCACCCTTGCTGGCCAAGGCTGTGCTGGCACCAGCGCTCCAGCCTTGGAAGGCTCAACACCCAGAGGTGCACCTCTCAAGCTGGGTCGACGATGTGGGTTTTGACACGGCTGGACGAACGCCCATGGCAGTAGCACAGAAGGTAGTCAATGCCTACCATGACATGCATCGCAGACTTGTTGAACTGGGCCTCAAAGTCAATCCACAAAAAACAGCCTTCATTGCCACAAAGCTCTCCGAGGCCTCCTTCAGCCAGACGACCCACCAGTGGAGACTGTCATGCGGGATCTTGGAGTGGACCGCCAAGGGGCAAGAAGACGGCGGATTCCAGTCATGAAACAACGACTGGCAAAAGCCCACAAAAGAAAGGTCAAGCTCCGCACTTTGAGAATCCCCACTTTGAAGATCAGGTTACGACTTCATCGAGGAGGCATCCAACCAGCGGCACTCTGGGGGGGTCGAAGGACAAGGCTTGGCCCCACGCTACAGGCAGGCTTTAAGACAAGCCATGGCCAAACATCTTGGGCACCATGGTGGAGGGCTGCTGGACACCACTTACGACCTCCACCAAAAGAAGTACATTGACCCGGCAGATCAAGTCGTTATCACCACATCAAAGCCATCCACAGCCTCATCCAAGCCTGGCCCACAGAACAACTGGCTGCACTGGAACAGGCCTGGGAAACCACCTATCACCAGCTCCACACCAAGCAGTACCCGTGGTACACCGTACGCGGGCCCATGGCAGCAGCCATCACCTACCTCAAGGAATGGGGATGGCAAGCAAACAATCTGAGGAGATGGACCAGGCCCAGAAACACCACTCATGCTCAGCAATGACCTGGACTTGCAACAACCTTGGTGGAAGGTGGAGAAGATCCTCCTGACGGAGGCCAAAAACCAGCGCACCAATCGAATTGCCAGCCGACCCTTCCATCACAACCTCATCACCGGCATTGACTGGCACACATACCATGAGGTGAAGAAGACACTGCCCTCCCTGAGCAAACACCACCTCAACACGTGGGTTCAGGCTGCGGTCCAATATCGGGAGGCCACCAAGGTAAAACAATGCCCGCTATGCCAGGCCGATGCCACGCCCAAGCACATCCTGTGGCTATGTAAATGGCACAAAACCCAAAAGCATGAAGTAATGCCGCCTGAATGGAAGGAAAGAATCACATCCAAGGAAGAAGAGCCTTTGTGGTCCACTGGCTGGATACCCTTAGAGCCCCAAGAGCACAGGCAACAAGACCATCCATACCAAGGCCATGGATGTTGGGCTGACCTGGCCACCATAGCATCCCAACCATACAGCGGATGGGCCTACACACTGGATGCCACTCCATCCTCCTACGACGACAGAACCCAGATGTGGGTGTTCGGGCTATGCGCCCACACCATGGCCCTAGGCCAACTGAAACGCCTTGGAGCACTAACTGGGGTTCACACTGGAGACCAAACCAAGGCCAGAGCTTTGCTGGCAGGCGTGGTGGCCCTGGCCAAACATACCTCCACACCAGCCAAAGTCATTGTTCAAATCGCCACTGTGTGGCACCAGCCCCGCAGCAGAGCTGCTTTCCAAGACATCCTGGAAGACATCACGGACCAGGATTACAACCGCATCACAGTGCTGTACATTCCTCGGCAAACCAGAACACCAGATGCACCAGGCAATGAACCCCAGCTCAGGAAGAGACAAAGGGACTCAGCCCTGGCTGCATGGGAGCGCTCCAAGCAATTCCAGAATCCAAAGCAGGAGGAATGGCAAAACATCTTAGACTCCGACCACAAGCAAATCTACACCCATGCGGTTCAGAGACTGGCCAAGATCTATGATGACCCACACCACTACATTCACCAGAAAGCACCCAAGCACCAAGGCAAACGCACCAAGCACTACAAGAGGGACCTGGTGAAACAATGTGCTGAAAGCTGGGCGGACAACCATCATAGATGGGAGCCTCATCGAAGTGGCTATCAATGCACCGCGTGTGGAGCCAGAATGCATCAAGGTTTGACCAAAGACATTCTGGAAACCCGCCTTCAGGAAGATTGCCCGCAGGTCAAGATTGAGGATGTTTACAGTCAACCGGCCAAAGATGCAACACTGACCAAGAAGCCCACACGAGCCCAGGTCATCAAAGACCTCCTACAACGACAGCAGCAGCATCCATTGGCACCAGAGGAACACCAATACGCTGAGACCACTGGCTACCTCAAGTGCCTCAAATGTGGGGTCAACACACACAAAAGGGTCAACGAAGAGGCCTTCCAGACTTTCCTGGCTTCTCCATGTGTAGACAGGGCCTTCCCAACGCCGCCGCAAGGGCACCCCAGCCACACACTATGGCAGAAGGGCGAGAGAGTCCGCTGCACACAATGTGGAGCACAATGGAACCTGCATAGTGAGCAACGCGTCATCGCAAACCAGTTGCTCTCCAAAGTCTGCAAAGGAGCAGGCACCAAAGGATCACCGCCTCTCAGTGAATTCTTCAAAAAGAAGGATACTTCCAACAGCTCAAGCCCACCGCTTGACATACCGGCACAAGCAGCCACAGCAGCTCAGCCCACACCGAGGAGGCTCAGCTTTCAGACTGCTTTAGACGCCCAGGAACAACATGCTTTGGATGACCACGAACATGAAGACCTCACTCACCGGCTGTCTGCACTGGCCATGAACTCCAGCCCATTGGCAGCAGCTGAAGAAAAGGACGAACTAGAAGTAGACTGCTTCTGCAACACCTACCACCAGCAGAAGACCACCTGAGGTGACTGCAACGGTAGATCCTGGCCAAAGGCCCTTGAAACCCGCCAAAGAGCCTCGTGCGCAACTCTTAGAAAAATACATACATACATACATACATACATACATGCGTACGTACATACATACATACATACATACGTACGTACATACATACATACATCGGTTTCATTTTGACTACTACCTCTAGATCTCACACCCGTGGCCATGCACAGCCTTTGACTGCACCTGGCTACGTGTCTATCAAAGGAGGAGCTGTGTCGAGCAGTTCCACGCAGCTGAACACCCAAGGACAGCTGCCAATGGAGCATGACTATGCCTCAACGACGGACTGCATTTTGCAGAACTTAACCATGACGATTGGCAACCCCAGTGCTCATTGCTATGCAAATGCGCCCTGGCGAGCATTCACCTGGACCTGTGCATTGCTCCAAGAAACCAGCGCACAGCCATGGGGTGCCCTCCAAGCAGCGGTGCAGGAATCTCTGGACACGGCAGAGCAAGTTGATCTGCACCAGCTGACCAGGTCTGCAGGACCTCTGGAAACAGCATGACCTGAACTTGCAAGGTGATGCCAACCATTTCGTCAACTCCCTCTGTTTGCAATCACAGACACGAGCCTTCATTACAGGTATGCAGAGATCAGGGAGAATGGCTACCTGGTTGACCACATTCAGATGCCCATCCTCGTGCCTTTCCCAGATGACTGGCCTGAAGATGTCCGCTACCAGGATCTCATCAACAACTGGGCTAACCAAGGCATGGGACAATACCTCCTTGATGACAAGAAAGTCCTTATCAGCCATGTCACGAGGAACGCCATTGTGGATGGCATAGCAACAAAGCACAACAAGACGCTCAATCCCTACGGATCCTTTCACTGTTCCACGATCCCTTGATGGATTTGCCAGGAACTCCACTGAGTTTGTTCCCGCTGTGCTCATCTGTCATCGAGGAAAGACACATGACACGGGACACTATTTCGCCATCCTCATCTACAGAGACTTGATGTGGCTTGCGGATGATGGCAAAGTTCCCACCTACCTGCCTTTTCTGACACCAAAACTGTCAGATTACTCAGATTTGGGCTGTCAGCTTGGATGTCTTCAAGACGCCACAACAGGTGTGGAGAAGTCTGCCTCCTCCGGAAGAGCCAGATTACGATCCACCTCTACACCCAAGTCCACAGAAGAAGGCCAGGACAGTTCAAGCCCATAACAAGTTGCACTACGCCAATGTCACCAACTTTGGCCGGCAAGTCATTGACTGGTACTGGACCAGGGAAGGAGAGATCCACATCTTCGTTGAAACGCACCTCGACCCACAGAGGCATGAACAGCTCTGCCAGTACTTCAGCATACGAGGTCGAACTGCCTTTGGAACACCAGCGTTCCCCAACAGTGACACCAATGGGACTCATGGAGGTATCCTTGTTCTGGCTGATCCTTCCTGCAGCTGAATGGACCTTGAGAGCTACACCATCCAGGGTTGTGGCTTTCATGCATTTCTCTGGCAGGCCATTGAGGCCACCATCCTCGTTGTGGGCATCTACCTCCACCACAGCGAGACCTTTCAAAGCAAGACGAATGCTGCCATCATCGCCAGACTTTTGGCCCTACTGGAAGGAACCAAGCATCCTTTTGTCATCATAGGTGACTGGCAGAACGCCCAGATGCCATAGCCAGCACGGTCTTGCGAGCCAAGTTCGATTTCGGTATCCTGGCACCTGACCACAGTGTTTTGTCAGACAATGTACTGGACTATGGTGTGCTCCATGACAATCTCGTCAGCACAACTGCCCTGACCGCTGGGTGGGCCGTCCCATGGCGACCTCATGCACTGCTGACCCTCAACTTTGACATTGAGGCTGCAACACGGGAATACCGGCAAGTCCAGCAATTCCCTCCTTTGCCCAAGGTCCCGGACATCGATTTCCGGCCGTGGACAACATACCAGAGCACAGCCCATGAGATTTGCTTGTACGACAACCCTACCAATGAAGCTGCACAGCATTGGGCTGACTGGTTGTCCAAAACAGAGCAGTATTTGTTGCAGGAGCATCCCTGGGCTGCGCAGGGACGAGGGGCCAATTTGCAGGCAATCACCAAGCCATTGATGCCGACTGCGCCAACCCATACCTGGCGAAAAGGCCGTCCAGCTTTCTGGGAGCAACTGAACCCGGTTTCAGCTGGCACCCCAACAACCTGCTGAAGTGAAACACGGTCCAGTGAAAGGCTTCATGCAGGCAGCGCATGATGTCCACAAGCATTGGCAACGGCCTCCCACTTGGGGTCAATTTCTCGACACAACGCATCATTGGTACAAGTACAGGGATCCACATGCTGCTGACATCATGCTCCAATCAATGCAGCATCAGCTCAAGGAAGCACAACAGCAGGCCAATGATGAGAACATGCTCCAGTACCAGGAATGGCTCACCACTGGACAACAGAAAGGACTCAAAGGACTCTTCCGAGGCCTCAAGAGCAGAGCTTGGCAAAGACCATACAGACACATCCCCATGCATGAAAGGATGACACAGCGCTTGAAGGACTGGGGAGACGTATGGGGAATAAGGCCTGACAATGATCCGCGCCCGAGATCCAGCCTCAAAACAGAGGCCCAAACTCAGGCCAAGAACCTTGAGCCTTTGACCATCGGCCAACTCTCCAGAGTGCTGAAAGGATTGCCTGACAAGGCAAGCGGGCCGGATGCGGTGTCCACTCAACTGCTCAAGGCGGCTCCACCTTTGTCTTTGGCACCACTGCTTCAACTCTTCCGCCAGATGGAAGAGCAGGCTGAGCTTCCGACCCAAATGCAGATGCATATGGTAGTAATGCTACCAAAGAATCCAAGCATTGAACGACCCATCACCTTGACCTCTACCCTGTGGAGAACCTGGTGCCGACTCAGCAAGCCTCTCCTTGACCAATGGCAACGCTCTTTGCCACAAGACATGGAACATGATAGAGCCAGACCTGGTGCCAATGTCCTCTTTGTTGCCTTGGAGCGCATCATGCGCCAGGAGGTCCATCGAGCTCGGGGCTTTCATGGTGTAACGGTGCTCATGGATATGTCCACCTTTTATGACACCATCCAACTCGATCGGCTACAGCAAGAGGCCATCAAACTGGACTACGCACCACTGCTTTTGGAGTTAGCCATGCAGCTGTACACTGGCCCCAAGGCCATTTCTGCTGAACAGGAGTTCACGCCCTTCTTCGGAGTCGATAGAGGTATCCCCGCTGGATGTCCTCAAGCTCCACTTCTAGCAAAGGCAGTATTGGCTCCAGCACTGGTACCTTGGAAACAGGAGCACAAACAGATCCATTTGTCCAGCTGGGTGGATGACATTGGCTATGATACCCATGGCAACAGCCCTCTTCAGGTAGCCAACAGAGCAGTTGAGGCATACCGAGATTTGCATGCACGGCTGGTCCAACTCGGGCTTAAAGTCAATGCCAAAAAAACTGCCTTCTTGGCCACAGACAAGGCTACAGATCGAGCGCTCAAAGACCTGCTACAACCATATGAACCACAAGTCGCTTCAGTGATGCGAGACCTTGGTGTTGATCATCAAGCGGCAAGAAGACGGAGGACCCCGGTGATGAAGCAAAGCTAGATTTGCTAAGGCCCATCAACGCAAGCTCAAGCTTCGAAGCCTCAAGATTCCCTCTTTGAAGGTTCGACTCAGACTGCGCAAGAGAGGCATTCAACCAGTGGCGCTTTGGGGACTTGAAGCCCAAGGACTTGCACCAAGATACAGGATGGCACTCCGTGCGGCTCTGGCTACTCAGCTAGGCCACCACCAAGGAGGCACTCTGGATGCCACCTATGACATCCATAGCAACAAGTACATGGATCCGGCTGACCAGGTGATCATACATCACATCAAAGCTCTCCACACCTTGTACCATGCTTGGCCAACGGATCAGATTCCGCACTTGGAGCAAGCTTGGACCATCATCCATACTCAGCTGACAGCCAAGTCCCATCCCTGGTACACAGTCAAAGGGCCAATGGCTGCCACCCTTCTGGAATGGCAATGGCAGGCACCCACACTACACCGATGGACTAGGCCTGCCACGGACTACATGATTGAGAATGAGATCCGCCTCCAAGACCCTTGGTGGAAACTCGAGAAGGCACTCCTCCGCGAAGCGGTCAGTCAACGCACCATCAGACTTGCCCAGAGACCACACCATCAACACTTGCTGGCAGGGTTGGGCTGGCACGTATTCCGTCAGATCATCAAGAAGATGCCCAAGGAGCACCGCACCTTCCTCAAGACCTGGGTCCAGGGTGCAACCACTTTCGCGAACAGGGCAAAACAAAACAGTGCCCCATTTGTGGAGTACCGGCGACGCCCAAGCACATAGTGTGGATGTGCAGATGGCACCACGGACGTGGTCACAAACCCATGCCGCGGAATGGGCAGAGAGGCTCACACAACATGATGAGGAACCCTTGTGGAAAGAGCTGCAAGTCCTCCAATCCCACCAGTACCAAGGATGGGCTTTTACGCTCGACGCCACCCCCGTCCACATACGACCTGCGCAGCCAGCTTTGGGTGTTTGGACTATGTGTGCATGTCTTGAGCACTGGGCAATTGCAAAGGCTTGGAGCAATTACAGGAGTCCCGGAGCACCCACAGACCAAAACCAGCCTGGGAGAGGGCCAATCACCTTCACGACCGCAAAGCCACCGCTGGGTTGCTGGTTTGCTTGTTGCTCAAGCAACTTGGCAACGACCTGGGCCCTCATGATCTTCTTCTGGATGGGTTTATGTGGGCTGTGATGCTCAGGGCGCGCCTCATCAAGCTGGATCTGTGGTGATGGATGCCGTCAGTGCTTGATGAATTCGAATGCCACAGGCACTGCATTGGTAGCCACTTCGATGTTGCTGCCACCGGTGGTGTGGTGATTGCCATGGTTTGCGGCAATGCTGGACAAGCTGCTTTTTGTGCTGTTTGGTTTGTTTACCTTGGCTCCTTGGTGCCTTCTGGTGCAGGTAGTGCTCTTTGTCCGCAAACACTGAGGCGAGCCTGGCTGCGGCATGTCTGTAGATGGTCTCGTGATCCTGATCCAGGACGGCCTGCCAACCAGCACACCCTGGAGGAGACCAAGGGCTATCTCAGGTGCACTACCTGTGGCCAGAGCATCCACAAGAGAACCAATGAAGATGCTTTCCAGGCCTATGTTCAAGGTCCATGCATCAACCGTCTCTATGACCAAGCTCACACGGGTCATCCCAGCCATCTGCTCTGGCAAAAGGGTGACAAATTGCACTGCAAGCACTGTGGAACCCAGACCAACACTGATGCACAGCACAGGCCGATCATCACGGCCACTCTGACGAGAAGCTGCAAAGGGGCACCCATTGCAGCCTCACCGCCAATCACTGAGATTTTCAAGCGACAGCATGCACAGGCCGCCCAGGCTACTCCACAGCCTACTCCTAGCCCAACAGCTCCAAGCATCGGGGCAACGCCATCTTCAGCTCAGCTCCAAACAGGCCATGAACCCCAGCCAGCGCTGGAGGCTAAAGCTGAGACAAACACCTCAGGCATTCTCTCGCCTCTTGCACCACGGCAACTCATACAGTGCTGTGCTCACACCACCGCACTCAGCACTTCCTGCACAACAGCTGCACGGCATCTCGCTGGCTGACACAGGCCATGACACCCAGTCCAAAGGTCAGCCAGCAAGTCAAATGCCGCTCGAACCAGAAGCCGCCCGCCTCCCTTCAAGAGGAGCAGAGCCCAGGCACCTGAAGCAGCCCAGTCCTCGAAAATGGAGGAGTCGGACAGCTCCAATGAGGCGGACCCTGAACTTGATGTCGACTACTTCTAGACGGACAACCGCTGCCGGCAGCCACCTCAGGCCAATGAGCCTTCGTTCAACAGCAAAAGAGGCTTTAGGAACAAAATACATACATACATACATACATACATACATACATACATACATACATACATACATGGGTCAAGGCCACTAGAGGTTCAAGGAGGCGGCCCATCAAGACCTCCTAGTAGGCCAAGCCCAAGCGCTCCAGTTGCAGGGACTACCGCATCCAGCACGGCCCAAGGACTTCCTGCCATACACCCTTTCTTTGCTCGCAATCTCGCTGATCACCATCCTCGCTCCTGTGGTGACCTACGGTGACTGGCAAGTGTCTCGCCTACTATCCCTTGGAGAATCACCAGGTGATTGGCACTACCACCATTCAGGTCTCACTGGCCAGAACGTTGAGCGTGCCCTGATCTGTGCCTATTCGTGCGCTCCCTGCGCTCTTGGAGACCACTGAGGCTCCCCTCTTCCGTTACCATGACGCCCTCGAAGACATGCCGGAGCTATGTGACCTGCAGCCAAGCCCAGTGCACAAACTGGATTTGGCAAGACAGGCTCAGGCCTGATACAAGATGCCGCAATAAGATGCCGCAAGTGCGGCAATTGGTGGCCCTCTCTCAGAGCAGGCATTGGCAAGGGCAAAGGACAAGGACGTCCTGCCAAGACATCAGCCTCATGGCAAACCACCTGGATCGACGCTCCACCAGGGCTGGGCCGCTTGAAACCCCTCAAGAAGACCAAGATCCAGCGAGAAGCATCCGACCTGCTCAAAACTGTTTGGAGTGCCATGCCGACCGACCTGCAGGACAAGCTGCAGCACTTGGGCATAGAGCCCACAAAACAGCCTGAGCCGGACCTACATGGCAGCACAGGAGGTCAACAAAGCACGAGGTACACATGGGATCACCGTGCTGATGGACATGAGCACGTTTTATGACTGCATCGACCTCAGGACTTTGGCCACTGCGGCACAGGAGCTCAACTACCCAGCTCTGCCACTATGGTTTGCCCTCCAGCTCTACACAGGCCCCAAGGCCATCCAGGCTGAGGCTGAGCTCTCTGAGTTTTTCTACACCCAGTGAGGAGTTGCAGCTGGGTGTCCTCAAGCACCACTGCTAGCCAAGGCATACCTGGCCCCGGCTCTCCAACCTTTTGCAGCCAAATTTCCCCAGGTCCACATCAATGGCTGGGTCGATGACATTGGATATAACCTTGAAGACAGCAACCCCGAACAAGCGGCACAGACTGCTGTCGAAGCATGGAGAGATCTCAAAGCCCGACTGGACCACATCGGCCTACGGGTGAACGCCAAGAAGACAGCTTTCATCACCACCGACCAGCGCACGTCCAAAGCGCTCAAAAGCAACTGGGCCCTGATGACCCATAGCGCCAGTCATGCGGGACCTTGGCATTGACCACCAAGCTGGGCGATATAGACGCATCCCTGTCCTCAAGACCCGCTACCAGAAGGCCAAACAGCGACGCCTCAAGCTCAGGGCTCTGAGATTGCCCAGCCTGAGCAATCGGTTACGACTGTATAAAGGAGGCATTCAATCTGTTGCCATGTGGGGAGTCGAAGCTCAAGGATTGGCTCCACGATACAGAACAGTGCTCCGCCAGGCCCTTGGTCGGCAACTCGGGCATCATCGAGGTGGACTGCTGGACGTGATCTACGACTTCAATGCCAAAAGATACCAAGATCTGGGGGACCAAATCATTCTCAGCCACATCAAGGCTTTCAAAGACCTCCTAGACGCTTAGCCAGCAGACCAACACAGCCACATCAGCCGACAGCTTGCAACAACATCTACACCAACAACAGCGTCCCGACACCAGGTCAAGGGCCCGATGGCTGCGGTCATTGTGTACATGTGGGAGTGGCAATGGCACCTCACTGAACCACATCTTTGGCACCGGGATGTGCAGGACTATGGTCCAGAAATGGAGATTGATCTCACGGAGCCTTGGTGGAAGCTGGAGGCCACTCTGCAACGGGAAGCCACCTACCAACGCCTTCGTCGCCTACGGCAACGCAAGAACTGTCAGCGCATCAGAAATGGACTGGATTGGCGCGTCTTCAACCAAATCCAGTAAGGCACAAACCACGGCCATGAAGACATGGGTGCAGGGAGCAGTGAGATGCAACAATCCACAAGGAGAAGACCTATATGCCCAATGTGCCAGGTACCAGCCACCTCCAAGCACATCATCTGGCTTTGCAAATGGCATCATGGCAAAGGGCACCAACCACTTCCACTTCCTTGGACTGAGCGAGTTCACAACCCGGATGAAGACCCACTATGGGCACGAGGCTGGATCAACAAAGAGGTCTATGAACATGACACGGGAGCACCCACACTTCGTGGACACGGGCTCTGGCAGAACTTGGAAGCCAAAGGCTATGTGGTCTCCATTGACGCGGCACCAACGACCTATGATGCCCGGTCACAGGGCTGGGTGTTTGCCATCTGCATCCACACACTCAGTTTGGGCCGACTCCAACGTGTTGCGGCCATCACAGGCCTCCCTCCGGGGAAACAAAGCAAGACAAGAGCCTTGTACTATGGCATGCACGTTCTGGCCCAGCATACCCAGCAAAATCTCAAGCTAGTCATCCCTTGCTGTATGGGATGCCTGGACTGACACCAAGAAGCACCATCCCTACCTTGACATTGATGCCCTGCACGAGCCGAAGAAGAAAGTCACTGCGCTCTACGTCAGTGCACAAGCTCGAACTCCTGACCAACCCGGAGCTGAACCACACCTCCCAAGGCGGCAACGAGATGCAGGGCTGACACCTTGGGAGCGGGCACAAGAGCTCTTTGACAAGGCCAAAGATGAGTGGCAACAAGCCCTGGATGATGATCACCAACAGATCTACATCTGTGCCATTTACAAAGACCGGCGCACTACATCCACGGCAAGGCCAACCGCTCACAGGCCACAAACACCAAACAATACAAGAAGCGATTGGTGAACAAGTGCACCGAACCGCCCACCGAAGATGGCCACCACTGGGCCAAACATCGAAGTGGCTACCAGTGTGCGCACTGCAGCACACGCATCCATCAAGGGCTCACAACGGACACCATAGAGCAAAAGCTGCAGGAACCCTGTGAAGGCAACACCAACCTCCACAGCATGACGTTGCACCGGACCAGCCTGACAGCAAGATTCCCAAAAAGGCCACCAGAACGCAACTCATTCACGAGTTGCTCCAAAGCCAACCGACCGAGCGCATTCCTGGCAGACACTTCTTCATTGAAACCACCGGGTACATCAAATCCCAGCACTGTGGCAATGCCATTTTGAAGCGGTCAAAGGAAGCCACATGGACTGAGACTGAGTATGTCAACAGCCCCTGCATCGACGAGGCCTATCAAGGGGAGGTCATAGGGCATGCCTCGCACCTGTTGTAGCAGCTTGGCAACAAGGTACCTGCAAACACTGTGGCCTGGCAGTCCTGACTGACAAGGACAACCGCCTGATCATCACTCAGGCATGCAAAAAGGCCCCAGTGAAGAAGAGCCCCAGTCTTAGGACGTATTTCCCCACAGCTCTCCACAAGCCCCGACATCCAGGGCCGGGAGGCGCCCCAGAACCTGCAGCAGCCAGCAGTCTCAAGCCTTGTGCTCTCTTCTCTGACAGGGAGGCCGGAGAGGCAAGTCCACCAGATGACATTGGCAGCCAAGCCAGCAGCGAGGAGGTGAATGAAGAGGCCATGAACGTCGATTTCTTCTAGAAGCTCCTCAGGCGGAGAGCAGCCACGCCAAAGGGTATTGAGACTTGCGCAGCCGAAAAGTCCACCCTAGAAAAATACATACATAACAAACATAACAAACAAACAAGCAAGCAAGCAAGCAAGCAAGCAAACAAGCAAGCAAACAACCAACCAAACAAACAAACAAACACACAAACAAACAAACAAACAAACAAACACACAAACAAACACACAAACAAACAAACAAACAAACAAACAAACAAACAAACAAACAATCAAACAATCAAACATGTCAATAGGGATGAGGTCCCAGTATAGTTGCTATACAGGTACATGCCATATACTTTTGGCTCAAGTGCCCAATCAGGTAAAAAGGAGCTTTAGCGCGCGTGCTTCATGTTGAACTAAGGGCTAGAACGGGGCCAGGGCACACTTTCCATCCGTTCGCAGGTTATCAGCCGTATCCGGACTCCTTTGAGCTGGGTACGTGCTGCGGCCTTACACAACACCATCTAAACGCACACGCATCGGATAGATCAGTTACCCTCAGTCACTGAAGATGGACCAATCCGACGCCAGCACTGCATCTTTTGGAGCAGCTGCTGCGGCCGCAGATCGGATGAGTGCATCCCACAACTCTAGTCCAGGTACGATCGAAGCGGAGACTCTGACAGTGGTGAGAGAAGGTGCGACAGGTAGAGCACGAAGTCGTTCCCCGTCAGCGCAATCGACACCACCGGGGGGGACACCGAGGTCAGGCCGTAGCCCTAGGGAGACAAGGAGGAGGACTGACACCGGAGCTGTGAGAGTGCTAGCATTGGAGGATGGGTCAACTGTACCGGTGCCGTCGGACAGCGAAGCTGGAGATGGAGCAAGGGCAAGCACTGACAACCTACAACTAGCACGGGCCGATGGAGACCTCAATGCGAAGTGTGCACAACTACTTGCCGAAGTGCATATGTTGAACCACCAAAACGCATGGATGGTCGAATGTGAGCAAAGACAGAACCAGATTATACAACACGAGACCGAAGTCCACGAAGTAGTGATGGCACACCTCGAAGAATGTTATGTCGAAGGATATGGAAATCAACGAAGAATCTCCCAACTTACGGAATCCAGAGACTGTTTGCTCTCAGCAGCACACGATTTACAATACCAGATTGACACTGATCGTGTGGCAATGCGGGATCGTCTCACCCAGTTAGGGGAGTACGCTGATCGCAACAGCGCAGAGATGGTTAGTCAAGTTGTGAACATCGGCACGGAAGAGATCCAGGCTATATCGGCGGAAAGAGATCGAGCCGTAACCGAGCTCATGACTGCAGTCGCAGATGCTGAGAGCATTAGGGATCTGTATAGACAGGAGTTAGTTGGACTACAAAGGCAGAGTGCCAGGAACAAACACGAATATGCTGAGGAGATGAAGATGAAGGAAGCAATGTATGCAAGCAAGATCAAATGGTTATCAGAAGAGAATGAGGAGCTCAACAACCGATCCTATAATCAGGACAATTTCATCATGACCATCAGGGAGCAATTGAAGAGGGCGAACGAGGAGTTGACACAGGCGAGGATTCAAGGATCCGGTTGACCGTCTCAACCATCCAACGCCGAACTCAAGAAAGCCGAGGTCAAGGTGAACATGTTGGAAGAGGACATTCTACGTAAAGAGAGGATGCTGAAACGTCTTCAGGAAGAATTGATCGAATCAAGTGCGAGTGAAGCACAATTGAAGGTCGCACTGGAGTTGAAACCACCAGACATGGGATCAGAACCCTATGTGGAGAACGAGATGATGACCAAGCTTAGAGCGGAACTTGGACGTACCGAAAAGTCATTAAGGTGCGAGGAGAAAGAGGCAATGGAGTACTACGAAGGTATGATGCAGAACCAGCAGGACATGATGGAATTCGAAGCGCATGCAGCACGGCTCAGAGATGAGAGGAACAAGTACCGGAGGAGGTACGAAGAGGAGCGCTTGAATGCAGAGAATGCAGCCGCAACCGAACATGGTGCCGCTTCATCTTCTAGCTCGGGTGGCTCGAAGATATCTCGAAAGGAACACGAGAAAATCAACATCCCTGCATGGCCCAAGATACACGACCTGGAGGTTTGGAAATCCCAGGTTGTAGCGGCAGTCGTGACGGCATCGGGCGACGAAAGGCAAGAAGATTGGATCCAGTGGCTCTCGGATGCCTTCAGATCACCATATGACCCATTTCTGCTCGAGACATCAGGTGAAGCAAGATTCGCTAGTATAGACGCTAAGCTAGGTATCACCCTGCATACGATCATCCACGCAGCAGGTGAAAGATCTCATGACGTACAGCTGAAGGTGAGGCAGATGATGCAGAGACGTGCGAGAGGCACAACCCCTGGAATGGTCAAGGGACGAGAAATGTTAGCGTTGATCGTCGATAGCTTCCGGAGTGCCGACAACGTTGATGTGATGTATGCATCCAAGCACTTATTCGATCTAAAGTTCCCTGGGGATAATCAACTATCCAGATTCCTTGGACAGTGGGATGAGATCATATCAGGTATGGATGCGGATGACATGCTTCCTGACAAAGCACTACGCAACCTGCTTTGGGATAAGATTAAGGACTCCAAAGTTATGGCGTTAGATTTGTCCGTGTACGACAACATGTTGGATAAGGATCCGGATAAAACCTACCAGAAGTTACGAGAGATCATGGCGAAGTGGATACGGAAATCAATCGAGACCACAAACAAGAAAGAAAGGGAAAAAGCCTTTGGGAACCTCGTGAAAGCCACACCAGCGGCGGAGAAGAAGGACCCTAAGGCGAAGCCCAAGAATACCAAGGCCGATCCACCGAAGGACGCCGCTCCAGTACTTCCTCAGGCTAATCCGAAGGACCGCAACAAGAAGGACAAGAAGCAGGATCGTGGAAGATCAACCACGAAGAGCCCAAAAGGGGATCGTGGCAGGTCAGCGACTCCAGCAGATACGTCCAAGATAGGATGCGCCTTCCACTTCCATGGGAAAAACGGATGTTCTAGAGGAGATAAATGCAAGTTTAGTCACCAAGAGAAGCACAAAAGTTCTGCTAAGAAACCAGAAAGCCTCAAGGGTGACAGATCCAAGAGTCCTAGTGGCAGGAGCACTAGCCCTAAACCAATAAAGGATCAGGTCTGTTGGAATTGGCAGAAAGGATCGTGCAAGTTCAGGGACAAATTTCGACGCCAGCATCACGCTGCTCCGGCTACAAAACAAGAGGCTAAAGGCAAAGCCAAGCCCAAACCGGCTGCGCCAGCCTTCATGCTTTGCGGAGACATCGAGAGTGATGGCGAGGACGCGCGACCCGCACTTCCCAACGTACAACGAGGTAAGCTGGCGCTTCGCTTTAAAGTCAGATTCGACGACCGGGCGAGTGTGACCACGTTTACCTGCGATCCTGGTAACGAGCTAAACACCCGTCCCCTCAGGAAGAAGAAGGACGAGGTGCAGAAGGTGGATACCGAGCTCATTTCGTCGGTGAGAGCCCTCAGAGTGAACAATATAGCTGCACGAGTAGCACATGCCAAAGGTAAGATGATGGAGCTATACTCTGCTGAACACATTGCCAAGGCATGGATACAAATCACTCAAGATGAAGGAATCGAGGTAAACGTCGATCTGTCTGACTTCAACACCAGCGAGGTAGTAAGGAGGGATTTTGTCAACTATACGATACCGGGAGACACGATGTTCATGGCTGTGGAGAGGTATGATGGACCACCGATACGCTTCATCATGGACACGGGATGTGGACACGACTTGATCTCAAGAGAGAAAGTCAATGCCATGGGCCTTACCACCAAGGAAGGACCCAAATCCGTGAGCTTCATGACAGCGAATGGTGTAACTAGTACATCAGAGATGGTGGACATCAATGTGGACGAACTACCCATGATGTCCGAGGCACACGTGTTGGAGAGCACACCATCAGTCTTTTCCATCGGGAAACGGTGCATGGAACAAGGGTACTCATTCATATGGCCGGCAAATCAATTGCCATACCTCATCGACCAGAACGCGAACAAGATTCCGCTATCGGTGCACGACAACATACCCTACATCAAGGTGAATGATGATGACGGGAGATGTTTACCAAGACCAGACGCTTGGCTTCGGTACTTCATCGCATACTGTCAGGTGTGGGGCATGAAGACGAGGCCACAGCAGGTCAGGAGACACAACAAGAGGAACCTCCGCCCAAGAAACCACGGAGACGGAGGAGAAAGAAGAAAGATAACCAGAGAGATCGGGATGGTGAATCTGATATCAATCCAGCTGTTGCAGGCGCCGAAGGAGAACCAGAGGCACACGGTGATGACGGATATTCTCCTGAAGAAGAATATGACGGAGGAGATCCGAGAATCGATCGTGGTCACGAAGGTCAACCTGAAGAAGCCGAAGACGACGAACACGGAGGTGATGCGGATTCTGAACGAGAGGAGAGTGACATTGGTGAAGATGAAGAGGGACTACTGGAAGTCGACGTGGTTGACGGGGAAGCCAGACTATCAAAACCAGGAGTGCTGAAGAACGAGGCGAAATCCATATTGCACCTGATGACGCACCGATACAAGAACCCATACTGCAAGTCATGTGTGAGAGCAAAGATGAAGCACTACAAGACTAGCAAGGGAGCTTTCAAACGGAAATTGAAGGCATTCGGTGACCTCATCACTTTCGATCTCATGAACACTCAGAAGATGGCGAGAGATGGGATCATGCCGGATAAGGATGTATTGGTGATTCGAGATCGGTTCACTGGTGTGATATGGGGCTATCCTTTGAAAGCAAGCAATAGTGACGAAGTGGTGCAGGCGATGAAGCACTATATCGGTAAGAGAAAGGTCACCAACGCTTACTCGGATGATGCGCCACAATTTGAAGCAGCACTCAAGGAACTCCGGATTCCACTAGACCAGTCGCTTCCAGGACACCCCCAGAACAATTCACTCGCCGAAAGAAACAATCAGTTCATGATGCTTACCACATCGACATGCCTACTAGAAGCCGGACTACCACCATGTTTTTGGCCATTTGCAGTGGAGTGCGTAAGCCATTTGTTGAACATCGAGAAGCTGAGCGATGGCAGCAGTGCATGGTTGAAGTTGCACAAGAGCGAATTCCCAGGCATGGTGATACCACTCGGGGCGAAGGTGTTCTTCAAACCTAGTGATGCGAGAGAAAGAGACCAAGATCACAAGTTCGACCCCAAAAGCATACCTGGTATCTTCGCAGGGTACGTTATGGGGACCGGGATGAACTGGTCAAGGAAATACAAAGTATGGGCCATAAGCGATTTCGCTCAACAGAACCTAGGTTATGATGCCGAGAGACCGTTGAGGAAACTGATTACTCCTCACATCACCGAGAAGATCTTCCAAGACGACGGAATAGAATTCCCTTTGAAGAAAGAGTACGAGACGTTGAACAGCACTCTCGAAGGAATGAAAGTCCTGAAGGAGAGAGCCGGTTCTCCAGATGCACCTACCAATCCCGAGTTACCCGATCCCGACGACAGTGACGACCAAGGCGGTGACGATGATGCGCCTGATCCACCAGATGGGATCTGAAGTCAAGAGCTAGCGAGATTGACGCGATCGAGGATGAGAAGACGAAGGAGCTCGCAGAGAAGAAGAAAGAGGACTACTCCGGTCCCGATCACTACTCCGTTGGGGGGCCGGGTGATAACATCATCTACTTGAACAACGACGGCGAACACGTCAAGATCGCAAAGGACGGTCGTCTATATAGAGTGGGATCGGATGGAAGGCGACTCTTCCACAACTCACCAAGACCCAAGGACTACCTCACACCTGAAGAATGGCAGAAGCTATCGGTGAAAGACAGAGCTATGGCCAAGAAGGCCGGAAAGCATGTAGACAGGGTCGTGGATAGATTGACGAAGAAAGCAAAAGGGCTCGGGAGCAGCACGGATAAGAAGGAGGACGAAGAGCCTGATGAACTCTTGAAGGACCTGGAAGACGTCAAGAAGGATGATGATCGAGGTAGTGAAAAGAAGTCCAAGAAAGACAAGAAGGACAAGAAAGCCAAGAAGGACAAGAAGTCCAAGAAAGAAAAGAAGTCTAAGGACGAGGGAGAGGAGGGTGAAGGTGGACCAAGCTTGGCTATGCCTACTACCTTTAGGGAGTGGGATACTGATGATGATGAGGACCCATGGTCACCTAAATCCTTTACATCCGAGTCCACGTGTATCCCCAGTGATGAAGAATTCCTCACCGATTGGGACGAGAGTGCCATGTGGGAGGACAACGATGACAATCTTGCTATGGCGGCTTGGAAGACGGAGAACGTCTACAATCCACTGAACGGTCAGATATGTTGTTGCATCACGGGTGATCCCATTGACAACGATGTAGTTGATGAACCATTTCCGACGATGCCATGCGTAGTGCGTGATACGCAACATCGCCCAAAACTTATGGGTAATCGGTTGTTCAACGCCGTGGTATCAAGGCCTGTGAGCCGTGCCGAGATCCTATCCAATAAGAAGGCAATGCAATCTATGTTGGATGAATGGGGCGGACTCTGGGATGAGGAAACATTCGACGGGTCGTGGCTGAGAGAATATGATGAGATCGTGGCAACCTCCAAGAAGAAAGGAGAAGAAGTTCACCTAGCAAGAGTACATGGAATATGTGTGGAAAAGAACTACCAACTGCCTGACGATGATCCGAAGAGGAAGTTCAAAGGGCGAGGGGTTCTACTCGGAGATCAAGTGAAGAACCAGAACTTCGAGGCAGCATTGTTCCAAGACCTTGGAAACTCTCCAGCTACATTCGAAGCTGCTCGATGGGCCGATTTCTACGGTTGCCTGGAAGGTAATGATGTGCAGATGGCAGACGCCATTCGAGCATATATCCAAGCATTGTTGGGCGGTGTACCGTGTTGGGCTGAACTCCCGTGGGAAGCATGGCCTAAGCACTTGCAAGAGGAGATCACCAGAAGAGGTCTCAAACGCCCTATGTGTCGTGTGAACAAAGCATTATACGGACACCCAGACTCTGGAACGATGTGGGAACAACATTGCGACGAATCGGTACGTGCATTGGAGTTCAAACCCGTCGGACCAGAATGGCCGTCGATGTATTACCACGAAAAGCTCGACTTGCTGTTAGTGATATATGTGGACGACTTGAAGTTGGCAGGGCCCAAGGGGAACTTGAAGAAAGGTTGGGACCTACTCCGCTCCAAGCTGCGCATTGAACCAGAAACCGAGGTCGGATTGTATTTAGGATGCGTTTTGTCGAAAGGCGAAGATAAATTGGCCGATGGTTCTAAAGTTACTACGATGACATATGATATGAGCGCTCTGCTCAAAATGAGCGTGGTCAAATACCTCGACATCGTAGGTAAGGACACAGTACTGAAGAAAGTTGCAACGCCGATGTTACCGGATGTCACAAAGGATCATCCATCGAGAGCACCATGCAGTACCCAAAAGGGACTTGCTGTCACATGCACATGGTGTGGTACTTGCTTCTCGCCTGACCAGGCAGCTTCCAAGGCCAGGTCAACAGACGATGACGTCAAGTCTGATACGAAGGAGCAACCTCGTGGTACCCTAGCGCCTCATGCTGCTAGTCTCCTAATGAAACTGTTGTACGCTGCTAGAATAGCGCGTTTCGACCTGTTAAGGGCCATCAATGTGCTGGCTCGTAATGTGACAAAATGGACAGTTGCCGACGATGCGAAGTTGCACCACCTGATGTGTTACGTGCATCATTCAGCCGATCAGAAAATGATAGGTTGGGTCGGTGACTCCAAAGCAGACCTGTCGTTAGCCCTATTTGCAGATGCGGACTACGCAGGATGTGGTCAATCGCTGAAGTCGACTTCCGGTGCACACATGCATGTCCAAGGCAAACGAACTCGTTTCCCGTTGGCTGGAGGTAGCAAACGCCAAGGATGCGTTAGCCACTCCACCCCGGAGGCTGAGATTGTCGCGGCGGACTACGCATTGAGGACACTTGGAATCCCAAGCATTAGTGCATGGGAGACTTTGATGAGGACGCCACCACGAATAGTCTTTTATGACGACAATCAAGCAATGATCAATGTTATGCGGAGTGGGAGGAACCCCACGATGCGTCACATGGAGCGAACTCATGGTATTTCCATCACTTGGTTGTACGAGATGTTCAAGCGTGACTATCTGTTGCTCGTATATGAGGTTACTGCTCGTATGGCTGCCGACATCCACACTAAAGGGTTCGACGATGCCAACTCATGGAAACATGCGTGCATGTTGATCAATATACTGAGCGATGATGGTCTACGCAGCCAAGCACTGCTCGACTTGATGAAGCCAACTCATGATGGATTGTCCTACGCCAAGCAGCTCCAAAAGACCGTCACAGTAAGGTGCCCACATATCCTTACACCACCATTCCGGTTGTCCCGCCACAGCTGTATCAGCCGGGACTTTCGAGCAAAGAGGGACTGCAAGAGATCCCTGGGTGCGACCCCTACGTTATGGTTCGTACTCCCAAGCTGTACAGGCTGCGCCCACCACGGGCTTCCCCTGATATGGCATACCTTCGCAGCACTTGGATCTTGCAGGACGCGCAATGGCAACAGATCGAGGATAAGGTTGACCCTACCTTGGAACCAGTTCGGTTTGACCGTTGGGTCGAACGTGCGTTCTTTCAGTTTCATCCTTTGTCTTCTCCGTTACCCGAAGCGTCCGTTCCTGCATCTCGTCACTTCGACGCTGCGACCCTTCCACGTCTTTTGTTTAGCTTGCGTCCGCTTGTCCAATGTCGCGAGTTGCAACAGACTCTCCGTGATTCGTCCTTGTACTTGTCGATTCATCACTGCTCGACCTCTGCCTTACACGTGCTCAATGCCCTGACGCGCCTTGTGCATGGGGGGAATGGGGGGTCTGGGGGGTCTTCGATGATTTTCGACAATTTTGTTTCGGATCCTGAAGAGCAAGAGCACTCAGTTCACGATCATTGGGAGGTAAACGAAGAAGCTAGGACGTTGACAAGAATACACTCGTCTCCTAGGAGAAAGGCGTTCTGCCCGGGTGACGCGCCATCTTGTCCAGTCGACATGTCACGGATCAAAGACGAAAGGATGACTTACCGTCAAGGAAGTCAATTCGAGTCATCAGATTTTGAGGATTGTGTCAAGGACTATTGGCGGCACTCAGGTAGAGGTACGCATACCAAAACGCACCTCCGATGGATAGGCAAGACTGTGTTCACCCTTAGGGGGAACCATGCTGAATCGGAAAACGAGGAAGCTAAATCGGCTGCGATAGCGTTATGCAGCACCCCAAAGCGTATGAGAACGATCCCACTGAAGGATATCATTGTCCCAACGTTCGTCTCCGTTAGCAAAGCCAAGAGAGAGGAGAGCAAAGAGCACAGAATAGTTGATGTCAACATGAGACGACATGATGGGAAGATAGCATATCGGTACCAGTTCGTGTTGTGCGAAGAAGACGACAACCTAGCCGCCCGCGACGAACAGATGGTAATCGATCTGTACGATATAGGTAAAGAACCCGCATTCATCCTACTGTGTTCAGAGGAATGCAATCACTTCACCCACTTAGCGGCGAAACACGACTGCACCATCGTCACTGTATCTCAGAGCGACGACCTCACTTCACCATACGGAATTGCACGTGCGCTTGCAGCGGTGCGTTCGGGGAAGGACGCAGTAATGTTTGCAGGACCCTGCACAGGCGGATCGGCATGGTCAAGATACAACGCTAAAGTCAGCGACGCGATAGCTAAATCTATAGAGCTTAAGCGAGCACTATACTGGGACCTTTGGGAGCGTTTTGAACTGTTATGGTTCGCGTTTTGAGGATCGGAGCCGCCGCACTGTTTGAACTACCAAGATACTGTGCCTACTGGAAAGACCAAAGGGTTCAACGTTTGTTGAGCGGCACTGATTGCGACTGTCATGTGTTTGATGGGTGCATGTATGGGTTAGGCGCTGAATTCAACGATTCGCATTCCGACAAGAAACTCATCAAGAAACCTTGGAAGATTGTATCATGGAATCTTGAGTTTGGCAACCAGCTCAGCAGAACATGTGACAAGAGCCATAGTCATAGAGATTGTGCAGGTAAATACACTAAGACTACTCAATTATATAATAAGAAGATAGTCGGCATCATCCTGAAGACCGTGACCAAGAGAATCGCTGCATTCCAGAAGTCTGAGAAGATGATGCGTGCCGTTCCGTGCCTTATGATTCGAGCCTCGGGTAGTTCCTTCAATGAACGCTCAGTGTGTGATGCAACATCAAACGAGACTGTATACACATGTTATGAGCATGGGACACAAACATCACACGCACGATGGATCGAACCACATGGCATTCATGATTTTCTGGACTGTTATGTTTGTTTGTGTGACCACAGCATTGCTTCACCCGTACGCTTTAGCGACGTGGCTATGGAGTCTGTTGGTGGTGTCATGAACTATAACAGCAACACGGGCGGCTACCCGACTTTCATCATCAAGATCCTCGATGGCCTGGTTGAGATGAAGGAGAGAGGGCAGATAACCCTGCCTCCAAGGATGTCGAGGAGTACGCATGGGTTGGATGTGGTTGAAGCATGGATTGCCGTCGGCATTCCTCCGCTCGTCCCGTTATCCATCAACTATGCAATGTCCAGGACAAAGTCCGACGACACCAAATTCTTGACCGCTTCACTGAAGAAGTTAGTGGGCTACATGAACGAGGACGAGAAGAGAGAGACTACAGGCGACCTGGCAAGACGCTATAAGCTATCCATGGCCACCATCAAGGGGCGCTTCGGGAACGATGCGAACGGGGTTTTCAGCAACCTCTCTCGCTACCTTGTGGAGCCTGAGGAGATTGGGGTGATTGATGACTTATGGGACGACGTCCGCGCCTTCATCAACAACGGCAGACTCAGTGATACCATGGTTGCCTACCAGCAATGGAGGAACCTATCCGGGTCGGCCAATGAAAGCATGAACATGCGTGAAGCCGCGGATCCGTCAGATCACGTCTATGCTACCCGCCTTGAGAGTTACTACACGATCTACAGCTCGATCTTCTATCACACCTCTGACAAACTCACCAGTCGAAACGCGAGGGAGAAGGTACAAGAGCTGATAGATACGGTGAACAGGGAAGTCCGCAATATGGCACTGGCAATAAGGGTCCACAACTCGGACAGCACATTGGACAAGATCCATGTGATCGATGTGCTCGAGGACCTGATTGCCAGGAAGAGAGGACTACCGAAGTACAGGTCGGCGGCTCAGAACCATATGGAGACCTTTCTAGGCTCCATGAGTGTTATGGTACAGTACCTTGACAACTGCAAGCCTATGGTAGCCGCGATAATACCAGGAGAACTCAGATTCATGAGGGAGAAAGTCATGCCGATGATCAATGAGTGGATCCCGGTTGAACCCACAATGTTTCGAGTTCAGTACAACGCAGCTGCGGCGGAGAGCGGAAGGCAAAATGAATACAACCGACGGAGCAGCGCCTTCAAATCCTACACCGACTACATCGAGGAGTTGAAGAAGAAAATCGAGGACAAATTATCCCCTCGTTGCCATATTGGAACATGCAGGAAAGCGAAGGTCCTGAGCCTCCTGACGTTGCTCATAGACCAAAGTGGTGCCCGCCGCTTCAGATATACGGTGACTTCACTAGGCCGACGGCCAAACCAATGCCTCGCGCACCAAGACCTCCTCCACCGTCGTCGTCATTTGAACAGCAGAACTTTTCGGAACGTCCTTCCGGCAGTTCAACTGGGCATGGGCCGGCATCCTACAAGCGGTGGGAAAGACAGGTGGATCAACATCCACTGGTGCGGCATCAAGGGACGTCTCAGTCACTACGTGGTTTAGAATGCCGTTTCCGATGGGATCAGACAAGTACTACGTATTTGGGAAAGACTATTTTTCGCGAGACATGAAGGTCTACGCAATGGTCAGCGCCAATCAGGTGCCATCCGGGCACACCGTAGAAGGTCCCTGTACCGTTAACGGACAGATGACATGGTTGCAGTACTTACGAAGGTTGACGTCGTATTTGATGTTCTGGCATGGGGGGTACCAAGAGACGGTGATCGATCGGAACTATCACAAAGAAGACGCCCATTGGTTCGCTCAATATACCAACATCTACGACTCAACACAAGTGTCACTTGCTGGAGGACTACCATCTCCGAGGACGCTATACAACCTTTGTTACCCAATGGAAGCCAGGGTGAGTGACGAAGCGGAATTGGAGCTAAGGATGCGTGAGACATTGAAGGGCTTCATCCCAAGTGTCACGTGTCAGCCGCGTCTCGCACCATCGACGGCGGGAGTGTGCACTGTGAGTTCATCGGCGCCATGAAGACCAGTAAGGTGATTCTGATGTCGGACTTCGAGTACATCACCAAGTCGAATTCCGGAAAACAGACAGTGTTCGCCCAGAGCTTATTGTCACTTGGATGGGATAAGGTCATCAACATGTCATGTACGCCCGAGTACAAGAAGGGAGTGGTGACGGATTCATATGGCTTCATCGACTTCGTTCGTGATCGAATTGATGATGTCAAACGCCATGAACCCACCTCCATCCATGTGTGGTTGTCATTGAGCCATCTAGTGACTGCGGGCGAGAAGGGGACATACAAGACTGTGATCGTTCCCACGGACTTCGTTCCAAGACTTAGGGATGTGATCATCAAGCTTGACGCATGCTGCCAATTACCTACCTTCGTGAGGATTTGCGCAGACGTGGAGTTTCACCATGCCGTCGGTTCGTTCGGTAAAATAGCCAACATGATGATCAAGGACGAGCTGTCGCTGAATGGCATGATGTCCACGACGTCGGACAGATTCTGGCGAGCCATTTCGGTCGCCGGAGGCGGTCACCCCTACTCTATGAAGTCTGGAACCTCTTTGGTCCACGCTGTCATGGAAAAGTATTTGTTCAGAGAGAAGATGCTCGCTTCTTGTTTTATGGCACCGGATCCCTTGACCGAAGCGAATAACCTCCATGATCCCAACTTGGAACACGTGTTGCAGGACAAAGAGAGGTTGTATCAGTACTTGTTCGGAGACTCCGTAAGAGGAAGCCATGCATATCAGTCCACTGCGGGAGCTTCAGGTGAGAACGAGTCTGAGCGGAGGAAGAGGGAGAAGGTAAGGAGGGAGAATAAGATGCCATGGATGGATGAGTACTGGGGAGTCCTTCAGCCAGAACCAATATACTCGAGGACTCAAAGATGGTACGTCATTGATGACTTCAAGGAGGGTGAGGAGATTTGCTGCGATTACTGTTTGGTCTGCAATCCCATAGACTCCGATTTGAAAGACGATTGCTATGCAGAATGCATCAACGGAGCAGCAAATAGATGCCGTGGGATGTCCGCAGAAGACTACGTACAGAAGCGATTTCATGCATGTGCTCGATTGCTTCACAACTTCGGCATGGGGCAAACGGTATCTTCTCCCACCGTCATGATCTCCGAGATGAACCCGCACGTAGACATGATGAAGTTCTTACACGAAGCGATGATCATCTTTAACGGGAACCCAGGTTTCCAGAAGGAGATCTCGTTCTTCGGGGGGATCAGGTTGTCATCGACAATGACGGAGAACTTCTTCAAGACGAGAAGAGGGCCCAGTATCCATGTGGAGAAGCAGATAATCGGCAGCGCCAAGTACTACCAGGGATCTTATGACCTTGGAAACGTGTGCTACACCAAATACCTCAAGACCATATTGGAGCCCGATGTATTCCGCACGATGTTCGGAGATGATCCCACGGAGGAACGGGTAGGTGATATGGTGGAAGCGCTGCTGGGCATGTTAGAAATTGTTCAACTCTTCAAACACCTGTTCCTGGGATGGGGTGACATTGAGGCTTTGAGGACGGGATTAGAAGAATCCATCAAGCGCGTCACTGCATCACTGTACGACAGGACAACGTATGAGAACCGAAAGCGATCGATGATCAGGACATTGGACCCGCACTCTGATGAGGCGGCAAACGTGGCACTGATTCTCGTTCGCATGAGGACCATGCCGCCTCCTGAATTCGACATCGACCACTTCTTCGAAATTGGGAAAGAACCAGAACAGGGAGCAGAAGCCACTGACCAGCCCGAGGCCGAAGGTGTCGATATGGAGACTGAAGGTGAACAGGAGAAGGAGGAGCAAGACGTTGACATGTCCGATCCGAAGACATCAATACTGCAAGCCATCGACGAATTCGAGAAGAAGATCGGGCAAGCAGAGTTCTGCATCCACTGCATGAAGTCGGGACACACGACTCTCAATTGCGAGAAGATCCCTTCATCTTCACCCACAGTCACATCAGTGTTGAGTGATTGGAAGAAGAGAGTGAAGGGAGAGGTTGCACCCGACGATGTACCATCCGGACATCCAACCGAGGAGCCTAAGAAGAAGAAGCAGAGAGCATCGCCTACTCCAGATAGGAAGGTCGACAGCGAGTTCAGACGAAAAGAAATGTTGAAAGCAAGAGTCGTGACAATGTTCGACCATGACGGGTTCACATTGATTGAAAGTGCCGATGGAGTCGAAGGAGGGACACATTCCTACAATGGGCGGAAGCTTGCGGAAGTAGGCCCTAGGGATATGAGGGTGGTATACGAATTTGTAGAGAAGGCATTTGCGCACTCCAGTTCCCTCAAACCAAGGGCATGTCATCAATTCTATCCCCTACCGACACGGAGGGAGAAGGGATACAAGCCGATCGACCCCATGACAATGGTCGGGAAAGTTGAGCTAGTACCGATCAACGGAGTCACTTTCGCTGCACAGAACTCCGACTATGGCAACCACAAGTATCCGACTCCAGACTGTCGAGTACCAGAATACAGCCAAGCTAGCCAGGCCCTGAGTCGTCGATTGGGAGCGAAGTTGAGGCATCGAATTGGACGCCAGTTCAGGACAGGAGGAAGACTCACACCAATCAAATGCGACGAAGGCGCATGGGTGTCATGGGAAGACCTGTTAGGTGATAACGCAGTTTGGGAAGACGGTTATCACTATGGCAATATAGACATCGTGACCAAAAAGGCGCGTTTGGAGAAGTACCTCGACCAGAACTATGAATGTTTCCGCATAACCAAGAGGATCAGGTTCCAAATGTTGGCGGTCCGCGTTCACCCTGATGAACTCAATGATCCTGATGACCCGATGGAGAAGGAATGGATTGACGAGCTCAAGGGCATGGGAATCTCCAAAGGGAGACTACACCATAGCGATGGATGGTGCTTTCCCGTGGCCGTAAGAGCAACCTCAGCACACTCATCGGACGGCGGAGGTTATGACGTTACCATCAACATCGACCACATTGGATCGAGAATGACCAACGACATGGCCCTATCCATGGTGACTGCATTTCACGCTACCAATCTTGGAGCGCTGACTTCAATCATGCGACGGGGGCTAGTGCCAGGAGGTCTCGGTTCATCGGGAAGGGATTCTATCCACTTCACATGTTTTCCGCCATGGGCCTGGGAACAGGGCTACAAGGGAAAACCTTGGCTGGGTCGTAAGGTCGCATTGAGTGATCGCCCAGTGGTTCTCTACATTCCGGTGTGGAAGCTGCAGGAGTACGGACTTCTCATCTCAGCGACTGGATCTCTATTGGTTGAGGACGTCGTTCCCTTCGATGAGGTTAAAGGGGCATGGTTGCAGTGCGACAATGCGGAACCCGGACAGCCTGAGGAGATCGAATGGATCAGGTTACTCAATAGAGAACCCGACCCTGGAAGCTACCTTGTTCTGGAGTCCAAATACGGAAACCCGATCATGACTCCACGCTATCAAAAGCTTGAGAGTTTAGCGGTTGAAGTTCAGGACGATACCTACTCCGAGGACGACGCCAAAATCTCAAAGCTGTTGGGCATGATCGAGGAAAGCGGTGTCTACCCAGAGTATGATAGCACCGAGTGGCAGGAAATCTTTGAGGAGATCGTGTACCGCCGAGCAATGAAAGACTATGACTCAAGACCGTGTCCTAACTGTCTTGGCGAAGTCGATGTGCGATTGACGATATGTCCGCACTGCGTAGCGGTTTTGATCGCGAATGGGAAGCTCACGCATGTGGTACCCAAGGAGACAAGGGACCGCAATCAACGATCACCTCCGAGAGATGCTCCAGCCAGTTCTTCCGGTGAGGCAACTTCTGCTGCGGGTGCAAACATCGATGAAGTCATCAAGAACGCACGCAAGACAGCCGAAGAAGTCATTGACGTCGAGGAATCCGAAGGAGAGGAAGACGAGGAAGTTCCTATCATTTTGAAGGAACGACCGGACGAAGCTGAAGGCGAACCCGAATATCGGGAGGTCCCTCAAGATGGGTACGGGAATGAACTTCCACAGCCTTTCCCCTTCGCGATTGACGAATTACCGCAAGAAGCTGCGATTCCCATCGACCACAACTTTGCAGTCACTCAGCAATTTGATCTGAGGTTGATGAAGTTGATCAAGAGCTTGGCCAACGCAACGTTCGACATCAATTGCTTTGAGAGTCGTGAAGACGTACTGCGAAAGTTCGACGATGGACAACGGCATGATACTCCATACAATAGATGGCCAATAATACCGAATGATCCGGATACTGGGTTTCCAAGACGCCTTCAGAGAGCCGAGGTCGTAGGCATGAGCAAATGGACCAACGACACGTATGCAACAGAAGCGTGGCAGATTTATGAATTCCACGCCCACGTTATTCACCCGATGATGATCACTGCAATCCGCTGTGGGCTTAGCCACAAGTACCTCAGAGAGGTCGGCAGCACTCGGCGTAACATGAGTGATCCAAAGGCTCGAAGATCTGAGACCCAGGAAGAGATCATCGAGAAGCTGGCATTCATCTCAAATTTCATCAGACGCTTGATCAGGAAGACCTTTGGAGCGAGCCGGTATAGTTACTACCAGAAACCAGATGACGAAAGTGCCGCTCCATACAAATTCATCGACATTAGCCCCGCCATCAAATCAGAGCGGAAGAATGTCACAAAGGAGATCCTCGTTGCATGCCGCTACTATGGCATAGAGGTATCCGATGTTCAAGCACAGAAATTGAAGTTCTTTGAGGAGCAGATCCGAAGGGGAAACCCAAGGAACGTTGAGCTCATCAAGGACTACATTGGCTTTGTCGGAGCTGACTACATGCGACAACTCACGAATGGTTGAGCATTGGGGTCACGCCGACATACTACTTCCGGTACTTCAAGTACTGAGGGATCTTGGGTAATTCATGATGACCGTTTTGGCATCATGGGAGTGAGACAGGATTGTGTTCCACACCGTTGGTAATCGCATGATACCACAGGTGGATGCACGTCTTCCGTTTGTAGCTCCATTACCTGTTTGATCCAACTCTCAAGCGAATGCAAGATCGTTTGCTAATTCAGTTTAATAGGACATACTGGTTGACCTCCAATGCACTTTTGAGAACATGATTCGTTCTCCGGTTTTTTACATCCACTCATCTCCCTTCCCCGTCGAAGCACGGATGTGGGGGGTGTCAATAGGGATGAGGTCCCAGTATAGTTGCTATACAGGTACATGCCATATACTTTTGGCTCAAGTGCCCAATCAGGTAAAAAGGAGCTTTAGCGCGCGTGCTTCATGTTGAACTAAGGGCTAGAACGGGGCCAGGGCACACTTTCCGTTCGCAAAACAAACAAACAAACAAACACACATACATACCTACCTACCTACCTACATACATACATACCTACATACCTACATACCTACATACCTACATACCTACCTACCTACATACATACATACATACATACATACACACATACATACATACATACACAGCTGCCACAGCCGGGGTCCAGGCAGTTTCAAGTTTCACGAAATTCTGCCTCCTTCTCCGTTTCATCGGGAAGGAGGTCCATACGGCTGTTTGGGTACCCCCTTCAGCGGGGTCCCGAAAGCAACCATATTCTGAAGTACACCAACCAGGACACCATAGGAAACCATTTGTCAGTGGTGTCAAACAGCAGAGTTGCCCAACTTGACTTGTAAGACAACGAAACCTTCCCCCCAAATCGACGGACGTGACTGAGATCATGGAATGTAGCAGAGTTGTTGTTGATTTCGCTGTCTTTTGATGGTTTCGTCCTGGCCGGTACTGATATCAGTGGAGTGAAGTGGAGCGACAGAAGGGAAGTGACACGTCCCTCGGGACGTCCGTTGGGGCAGGAACTCGGGCATCCCCACACTGCGGGGTCCCGAATTGGATCGAAAAACATTCCGAAAAAAGTGCCAGGCGTTGTGATTGTTCTACCGTTGTGATTGTGATTGTTCGATTCTTTTTCTCCCAAGTCGAAGAGAAAAATCTCAGATCGTCCGGTCCACCTGCTTAGCGGAGCAACAGCGGCCAACGTCCTTTGAAGGGCGACAATTCAGAGATCTCTGCGGGATGCGTTCACCTGCAAGTGTTTCTCATGGTCCTCAAGCCTACATTAAGCAGAGGAACTCGATCTATGTGAACACCCCATGTCCAATCAGGAACTCGTTCTGTATAGAAAAAAAGGTGTGTTCCAGTGCATCGATCAGAGACGTCGTCTGGGAGGAAACCGCTCCTGACCCCCCTGAGTCCGTGGCATGCTCTGTGAAAACGGCGCACGGCGTCCCCGCCGCGGGTGCCGCGCGCCTCGCCGCGCGCGCCGAAGCCTCGAGGAACTCCCCGGACGGGAACTAATCCGGATCACTGAAGGGCTGCCATCTTCGGAGTCCTCCCAGTCACAGAGCCCGTTTCATCGCTTCGTTTCATCCGGATGTAAGAAACCACCCCGACGGTGTTTCCCTTGCGGTGGTTCGAGCTCTGTGACTGCTGGTCCGAAGATTTGTGTCTTTTTTCTATCCGGCAGTTTGGTTGTGGATACCCCCAATGTTGAGACGTACCATGCCTTTTTAAATTCTTGGGGTGTGCAAACGAATCGTGGCACCGAGAAAAAATCCCACGGTGGCGATTCCACCAGGTTTTCACCACCGCTCATTGGACACCCTGGTGAACATCCCCGCAGTCGCAGAACTGATCGAGATGTTCATCTTCGAAGGTTTCGCATTTTGTGCTTTGACTCAGAGACCCAGATTTCGATGTATGCTAGCGTCGTAGCGTCGTAGCCAGGACGGTTCAGTGGTCAGGAGGGTTGATGAATGGAACCCCCGACCCCGACCGTGACTCACGTCCAAGCCTTTTTCTACGAAGCTGTTGACTGCCACTCAGCCCAGTGGAGGACCGGTCCAAATCAGTCGATGAAAGGCAACGGCCATCGAAGGATATGGCTGACCCCCTGAATGTTTTCCACACGGCATTTTCGAAACGGAGACTTTGATCAAACTGTGAAGGTGTAGCTTGACCCGCTTTGTTCTTCAGCTCTGTCGCAGACCCTCGTAGACTCTCGAGCTCCCTCCGGCAAGCCAGCTCCCTGTTCCTACACCGACGGTTCTTCCCGCACCTGCCGTTCTGGCTCGTGGCCTCCCTCGGAGTCTCCTGAGATCCGGTCGACCTCGGAGTCCCAGGTGCGGGAGGAATGTTATTCCCGCGATGGGGAGGAAGATTAGAAGCTCTGAATGCATGCAAGTTTTCTATACTTACTACATCATACATAGGATATTATAGTATCATGATTATACTGACTAATATACATATAGATATATCAACTGTATTTGTCTTTTTCCTTTGAGACACTTCAGGACCCAGAAACACAGCGCAGCGTGCGAAGGGGAAGCGTATGGCCTGCCAGGCCATGTCGTGGAATGCGAAGGGGAAGGGCAAAGTGAAAGGCGGCAAAGGCGGCAAAGGCAGCGAACAGGAGACCACTACAGCATATCACACCGACCATCCGACTGCCCTTCGACCGATCTCTTCGCGACATTGTTTGACCATGGTTAAGCCCAGAGAGATTGAGAGAGGGTCCAATCTTGGGGATGAACGTAACATGATTACTCCCAGCTGTGGTTACTCACCTTAAATGTTGTTTTTTCTTTCGGGTGGGGAGCCGTCCTGGACAGTTTGCAGCTACTCGCCTCGGGTTGTGTCTCCTTTGGAGTGTCCGGAGATTGGTCGGGATATTCAGAGGGAGACGTCAACATTCCCTAAGTCAAATCTGTTTGTGAGTGGAAGGGAGAGTCTACAGTGTCTACTCTGTTTGTGAGTGGAAGGGAGAGTCTACAGTGTCTACAGAAGTCTGTTGTATCATCAGTTCTCCATCTTGATGTTCTAATCAGTACTCGTATGAATGATGTGGGTTTTCTTTGAGATAACTCCTTGGCGGGACAAAAGCTCGATTTGGACATACGGAAGCCATATTGTTTTGATTTGCCTAAGAGTGGAGCTTCATCCTTTGCATCAAAAGCCTTGCAGGCCTTTCCAGACTCGTCCATCGAAGCTGGAAACATGTTGTGGGGTTCTTAGCAGGTCTAAATACGTTGCATGTGCCCATCCATACTATCTGGTGATGTTCTAGTGTAAGAATACGTTTCGTGGCATAGCGAACATAGGTGTTTTTTTACAAGCGAAGGATAAAGCTGGCTGATTGTGCGCAAGATTGTCTTTTGGACATTGATGGTGGCCAAAAGTTCCTCCACTCTGCCTGAAGATGGAGGATCTCTCATGAGGTGAGGCTCCGGACGGCCGTACTTGATTAATTGTTTCGCGAAGAGCGTTCATTTTCAAAGCTCCCATGTCAAAGGAGGATGCACAGAAGCTGGCCGCCATTGACAACTCCCAGAAGGTTTGGATCGGTGGTCTTTCGCCAGGCGCCGGCTTGGCTCAACGCGCCGGATGCTGGTGTGTCAGTTTTATTATGGGATATGAATATGGCACTTGGGATATGGTTGTTTTATGCATCAGGATTAGACGAAGGCAGACCCGAGAAGTCAGAGATGGATTGAAACGATACTCTTTTGGGGAACTCCAGAGGCGACATCTTCCACAGGGCAGGTTGGAAAGCCGAGGCAGGTGACCGCAGCCAGGAAGACCAACCTTTTCCAACCACCGGTGGTTCAACCACTTGTTGAAGAAAGGAACGCAGTGAATCTGAAGCGAGAAGTGATGCTGAGGACCGATCCGGCAGCATTGTGGGCATGGAGATGTTCCTTTTCCAAGAGACGTCCTGGACCGTTTTTTGGGGAGATAGGGTGTCGCGATGGTGGTGTCCCGTTCGCATCGATGTGATCAAAAGACCTGCTAACATCGTTACACAAACTACATCGAACTCCAGTAACAGCAAACCGAAAATACCCAATGCAAAAGGAGAACGTCAAAAACATGTGGTGCGACATAGCCTGGACGAAATCGCAATCGCCAGATATCGACTGGAAGACCTTGCAGCAGGCGTTCAACGCAGTCACTCGTTTTGCATTGCTGGGGAGCTGGTTTTGGGCAGACAGTGGACGCTTGAAGCTGCCCTGTCCGGGCTTCCGGTCCTGGCATCTGCCATGAAACTGTCCGAGCTCGCTTGGAGAACTAACTAATTCATCACTCGTCAACTGCACCAGTCTCTCCTGGCCGTTCCGTCGCTTAGGGTTCCAAGAGGACGCGACGCAAGGAGCGGACGAACGCCTCGCGACTCGAACGGAGCGATCGGACGCTACGAATGGGGCTCCTGGCCTTACTACTAGGAACAAGGACGCTACTAGGGGCTCCTGGCCTCGCTACTAGGAACAAGGACGCTAGTAGTAACAAGTGCCACGCTAGTAGTAACAGGTGCCTTACTAGTAGTAACAAGGACGCTACTAGGGGCTCCTGGCCTTACTACTAGGAACAAGAGGACGCTAGTTTGCACCCAGGTCGGCCGGAGCATCTACTGCGCGACCTTCCCGAAGAGCGGGACGGGCTGCGTCGCCTTCCGGAGTGCCCTTGAGGCGATCGGAGACGACAAAGAGACGGGTCCAAGGGCTTCATCCGAAGCGGAAAAAGAACACAATCTTGTTTGAGTTAATAGCGATGGCCTCCAACCTAATAGCCATGGCCTCCAACCTAATAGCCATGGCCTCCAAGTTTTGTAATGATGAAATCCTGCACTACTTATAGAGTGGATTGTCAATGTAGTCTATCTCTGGTGAAACTCGTCATATGATTTTTTTCTGGTGAAACCCGTCTCTGAAGCATCCCGTAGGTAGGACATGAGGGCTTGAGGGCTTGAGCATCCTGCTCATCTGAGACAGTGTCAGACAGTGACAGTGTGCGGTAAGATGTTGGGGCCCTCATTGCCTGGTGAATCCCGTTGTTCCCAATCCTTCCGTTGCAAGCACCTTCGCAAAACCGTTCAGAATATCTCTGGTAGGGTTTGGGGCTCTATTGTTTCAGATACCGCAATCAAAGACCAACAAATCCCGCGCCCCAGACTGCCAGCAGACTGCCAGGTGAACCAGGCCGTCACCACCTTGAATGGCTCATGGCTTGGCGACAGCCAGATCCAGGCATGCATGCGTCTGGCGGTAGGACTTCGCGTGCACAGCGCGCGCGCGCGCACGGCGCGCGTGTGGGGATCTGCCATGTGACGAAGCTGACTCTGCTAGAAGGACATGGCAATGATCACGATGCGTGGCCAGACAAAGCACGAATGGTTGGTCCAACCTCATGTTTGCCATGGATCCCTCTTTGGACAGGCCTAAGGTCTCCCTTTTCAAGCAAGAAAGAGAAGGATAATTCTTCATCACCAGATGTTGACGATGTCCAATCCTATCTAATCCCTATATTTCTATCGATGCTAACCCAAAATTCTGGGACAAGTGTGCCATCCAGTCACAGCGAACGACAGTGAACGGGCACAGAACCCCCCAAGAAACATGGTTAAACTATACGATTTGTTTTTTCACATGTTTATATACCAGGTAGACTCTGCTTTTCACCACAAGACCAGGTCAACCTTTCTTTTTTGCAGTCGGTTTCAGAGCTTCGATGAACACCGAGGGGCCCGGGCCCGACGCCATCGAACGACAAGCGGCGTGGCACGGAGCCAATCGGATCATAAGCTACGATCAACGTCATAGAACTCGCTCGTTGCACAAAGAACGGAAGAATGACTATGACATCTATGACATCTATGACCAATTGGTCTTGATTCTATATCGTCAACCATATCGTTGGCGGGTTTCGCCAATCGATGTATGACTCAATCCATGGGTTCATGGATCGAAGGTTCCACCTGCGGTCGAAGACGAAGGGGTTCTGCACAGGTGGACTACTTCACTGGATCCTCCCGGGGAGGCCGGAGAGTGGAGGACCATGCGGACGCGTCGACGCCGAGAGAGGCAGCGGAGTGTTCGGGGCGGGAGACCACGGAAAAATCACGTTGGCATGCAGACCACTCAGAGTGTTTCCAACAAAAAGACAAAAACTGAAAACTGGTTGAGTTTTTCTGCTTTTTTCATATTTTTTCATCATTTTTCCGAGTCCTGGAGTACTTGGTTGCATGTATACTTCGAAACCTGAGGTGTTCAGCGGAGCAAGAAATGCCAGCCATTTGGAGCAATGATGTTCCTGCTTGATCCTGCTTGTTTCGCTGGATTGACGTACTCGAGCGAGAACCGGGTTGTGACTTTGTGCGAAGACACGAAGACACGCGAAGACACGAAGACACGAACACCCGAACACACGAAGACACGCGAAGACACGAAGACCCGAACACCCGAACACACGAAGACACGCGAAGACACGAAGACACGCGAAGACACGAAGACACGAACACCCGAACACACGAAGACACGCGAAGACACGAAGACCCGAACACCCGAACACACGAAGACACGCGAAGACACGAAGACACGCGAAGACACGAAGACACGCGAAGACACGAAGACCCGAACACCCGAAGACACGAAGACACGCGAAGACACGAAGACCCGAAGACACGAAGACACGCGAAGACACGCGAAGACACGAAGACACGCGAAGACACGAAGACCCGAACACCCGAACACACGAAGACACGCGAAGACACGAAGACACGCGAAGACACGAAGACACGCGAAGACACGAAGACCCGAACACCGGAACACACGAAGACACGCGAAGACACGAAGACACGAACACCCGAACACACGAAGACACGCGAAGACACGAAGACCCGAACACCCGAACACACGAAGACACGCGAAGACACGAAGACACGCGAAGACACGAAGACACGAACACCCGAACACACGAAGACACGCGAAGACACGAAGACCCGAACACCCGAACACACGAAGACACGCGAAGACACGAAGACACGAACACCCGAAGACACGAAGACACGCGAAGACACGAAGACCCGAACACCCGAACACACGAAGACACGCGAAGACACGAAGACACGCGAAGACACGAAGACACGCGAAGCTGCCACCGGACCACCGTTCCGACGATGCCTTTTCGGCAAAGGCGGCAAAGGCAAAGGCGGCAAAGACAAGGGCAAGGGCAAGAGCAAGAGCATCCCCGTGTGGAAGCCGATGTTCGAGAGCCTCGGCTTGGCTCAGACAGAGTGTATATGGAAAAAGGATGGAAAAAAAGAAAGAACGTTGAAGAACTGGGAGAAATGAACAGCCAGGATGGAACATGAACAGTTGTCCATGTATGTCCCTGTAATTGTTGTTGTTGTTGTTGTCGTCATTGCCTTTTTTCCTTCTATACCAAGCATGACCTGTTTTTTTTTCCCTCGGTGCGTACCCGGGCCACGAGCTGTGTTCCCTTGTTCGAGGCGCTTTTGATGACATCCCTTCTTGCTGCGGCTTGAACGATCGGGACATATCGGGACCCTGTGGTTCTTCAAACCACCGACCACTGGCCTGACCACCTCTTGCGTTGAAGGACCACTGGCCTGAAAGTTCTCAAGAAAGATCGTTGACGGACCAGTTGTTGCTTCTTTTCACGCTTGGGAGGATGAGCCTTGCAACTCTTGTGTACTCCATATCCTGAAGGATCCTGAAGGGGTGGACTACTCACCAGTGGTTAAACATCAGGTATGTCACAGTCCACGTGGTCACAGCCCTGTGCCTCGTCTTCCAGGTTTCGTCCGCCATCCCGTGCCGCACGTCCTCTCGTCGACGGAGTGTCTTCAGGAAGACGCCGATGGCCTGGGAGAAAGGCGGCAAGAGCAAGGGCAAAGGCTGTGAGATGCTGTGAGCAAGGGAGAATTCGTTGAACTCTTGACGCGTAGAGCGTCCAAAATCGAAGGGAGCGCTGAAACTCACTGAGAACTAAATGACCCAAGTCAGCCCTTGCATGTTTGTCCATCATTTTGACCACAAAGGCATGACATGTCCGTATACCAGCTTTAATCCTTCACCCAGCTGGAGGCAAGAGCAAAGGCAAAGGGAAGATGAATGGCGAAATCCAAAAGCTCCGCGCCATCGACAATTCCATGAAGGCACCGTTCCGCGGGAGCAGGGTTTCTCAGGCTCAATGCATATGACATGCGCGGTTTTTGGAACACACGTGACATCTATTGACATCTCAAACGTATCATATCACTCTCTTGCGTGCCTGGCATGCCTTTAACATCTCTTTCACCCCGTTTTCAGGTCCTTCCCCAAGAACTTCCTTTTCTTTCCATCTGTCAACGGTCCCTGTTCCGGGTGACCCCCGAACCGGAGACCGGGTGCGCCGCAGACGACGGTGACGTGTCGTCCCTCGGTCAGGTCTGGATCGGCGGTCTGGATGAGTCCGTCTCCTGGAAGATGTTGCAGGCGCCGCGTCCGCGAGTCGGTTCGAGGTGAGACGATGGGAAGCCGATCAAAAGGTACCTGAGGTACCTGGACCTTCGGGTGCCCTGTCTGGAGATCCCGTAGTGTAGTGGGCTGGGGCTTCCATTGGTGACCCCGAACTGAAGGTGCTGGTATGGGTTGGTTTAGAAATGACCATTGATGAAGAAGCACCTTGGATTTGGATTGAACCTTCACGTGGCGGGTGTGATGAAATCAAGAGTCTACCGGGGAAGCTTCCGGGAGTTTCCGAAAGGTGCATGTGGATCATGGGCAGAACCGTGCTGTGGTGCTTCTGATTGAAGACGGATTTCAAGGTGGCCTAGAAGAAACATCCACCTGGATGACACCCGTTCCACAGCATCTCGTTCTTCGTTCCTGGGTTACACAATGACTGACTCCGTGTGGCCAGAGCTCTCACTGCCGATACGACAGGGACACAGTGGACTCTCGAGATCCTTGGAAATGACACAAGGTCGGTGTTGCCGAAAAGAGTCCAGAACTAATCTGAGCAGCGTTCCGTTCTTGACGTTCCACTCTTTTTTTTTCCGTTTCACAGAGTTCCGTTTCTCCCCGGTTTGATGTTCGTTTCCACGGTTTGATGAACGGAATCGGTAGAGCTCACATCTTTCCCAAAATGACAGGTTCCCAAAAGGAGCATCAGAACCACCAACCCGATCCGACCCCGCCATCTTCTTCACGTTCTTCACGCCACGCCATGGAGGCGCACTTCGAACAGGTGGGCACAGTGACGTGGGCCACGGTCTTCCCCAAGGCACAACTCGCATGTTTCGGCAGGGACTGAATGGAATGGAATGTGAAAGTAACTAAGCCGAATCAGCACTTGCAAGGGGCCAGGGATATGCGAGAATAGATATCAAGCTCAGTCTGTTGTTGTTTTTCTTGGATGGGCGAGCTTGTTATGCAGAGCGACGATTTTGGTTGTATTGGTTGTGCCTCACTGATTGACCAAACTTTCAATTAAACAGAACATAACAGAACAGTGAAGCTTCGAATGATCTATACAACCACCCAACAGTCATGCTTTATGTTTGCAGATTCTAACGGCATCTTGGATCTTTCCAACGATTCCACCCTACGTAATCACTGCCGGCAGTTCGTGGGACAGTACTCAATCCATTGCCAACAATGACCACAACCAACTAGGCAACTAGGCTGCTGGCTGCTGGCATGAGCACCTTCGCACATCATACCTGACATTTCCATACCGACGAATGTGGCTGAAACGATCATCCCCGAAACCCGAAACTGCTATCATTTACTATCTAGTTGCTTCTATACTAGTACTATTCATGATTCATAATCCTATATAGGTCAATTATACATCTATAGATTCTTATCTTATCAAAAACAGTGTTATCAAATCGACTTCCACTTGCCAACCGATGTTGCCCGCCGGTTTGGTGCACTCCTTCCAACCGAACCAATTCCTCGTTTCGTCCGGTGGTGTTGCTTCCCCAGGGCACCGGCTGCGTGGCCTTCGGAAGTGCCGAGGAGGCCACGTTAGCACTGGAACTCAATGGCAGTTCCCTGGGTGCCTTGGCGGGTGGCTGGATCCGAGCGGCGGACGGCGCGCGCGCGGGGAAGAGTTTTGGAAAAGCTTTGGTTTTGGAAAAGCTTTGACCTTGTCCTTCATAGCCTCTAAAAGGGATGTGAGCCGCGATGACATGGAAGACTGGTGGCTTTCAAGACCGTTGTCCTCAAAAGAACTTTCCTTGTACCATCATGAAGGGTAACACAAAGCAAATCACATGTGGCTGGTTCGGGAGTGGGATGCTTGGATGAATAAGAGAGAGATCTAGAAACTCCCCCGGGTCCCCTCGTGACAATGATTTCGGAAAGCTTCATTCATTCGACCTGTCCCGGAATCCACGGAAACGGAAGGGTCCCTTTTCTGGCAGCGGAAACAGAAGATTTGGAAGCTTCCGTTGCCTTGGGGGGTTCTACACCTCCGAATGAATCATGGAAGTGGATCTCCGTAAGGATGATCGAATACCAAACAGGTGGTGCCATCCACTTCCATGACTTTTTCAGGGAGTGTAATATACGTAGAACCAACACATTCTTAGAGAGGATGCGTGGTCCCTTGTCCATGCTTGTCCACCACAACCCGCAGTGTCATTCCCTCCCGCGTCACTCCGCCACGGCTCCTCTCGGCTCGCGCAGTGGGCGAAATCCCTCGCCGAACCGAACTGAACCCAACCCTGTCCTTCTCCGCAACCGGCGAGTCCTCGCTCGCCGGCTCCGGGTGTCCGACGGGTGGGGCGGCTGCTGCATGGTCGCGCGGGCCTGATGCTGTCGGACCTCGCGGTGGGGGTGCCGCGGGGACCACCCCCGCAAGCTGTGCTGGAGAAGAGGTCCGAGGGTTGGGGTCTGAGTGTCTCACATCGTGGAGTTTTTTTTTTTTTTCGTGTTCGCAGTTTTCCAGGACAGGGAAGACTGTGGCCCTGGCTTTTGTTTTCGTTTCGGAGGGGAGTTCAAAGACATTTGAAAAGTCTTCACCTCCAGCGCTGGCTTCGGAGTTCCTCTTTTCGGTAAATTTCGGTAATCGACTGGGCCAGGCCATGGTGGAAGCTGCTGCTTTTCTTTCTGTTTCTCAGCCAACTCGGTCATCTGCACCTTCCAACACCCCAAATCCCATCAAAGCTGACCAAGAACGGCCGCCAAATGAGGAGAATTGTTGGAAGGTGCAGTTCGACCGTCGCTATAGCAGATTTCTCTGTATAAGTTTCTCAGGAAATATGCCCCTGTTTTGCCAACATGTTCTGTTTGCACCGTTTCATGTGCCATGAAACACCCAGAAACTCAGCCCCCCCAAAGCCCTACCCAACCATCTCTCGCCTTTTTCTCCCAGGACTATCACTTCGATAGTCCAGTTCACCACTTTGGACCTGGTGGGCGGGATGCTCACCACTCTCATGCTGTTCTTAGCCTGTATGATGTTGACAGATGGCATGGCCGAGTTACATCGACGCCTTGTTTTGGTCACGCGGGAGTCCGGGAGGGACGGTGATGAAAAAAAAATTGACAACGACATCGCCCGTAATTATGGCCTTGTAGGAAAGAGACCCACCCACCATTCACAGCTTTGTTCACGTTTCCAATCAGCTTCTTAAAATTGATGTTGGCGACAGACCTGGGGCCTTGGCAATCTCAGAGTGAATGGGGACTCAGGCAGCGCTCAGAAAGCACTCAGTACTGTGGTTCCCAAGTTTCAACACCCACACATTCCTGATCATTGACCATGCTGCACCCGGGTCTTGACTTAATTTCTGCAGCAGCTCAACATCTCCAATGGCCCCCCAAATCTCCAGGTATCCAGCACATGAAGATGATCCAGGTGTGATATCCCCTGATCGCCAGCGGACCGCCCTAGAGTGATCCGAAAACCTGTCAACCCCCCACTTGCATCCACTTGCCATGTTTCAAAAGAAGTTTCGCCTGCCATCCCCACCCATCCCGCGCTGCGGGCACCCGGATGGGGCACGTTACGATCATCACGGCCTCACTTAGGATATGCCTTGGCCTTCTCGATGCTTTCCATGCTGTGCCTCTTTTTTGACGTCGTCCCACTCTTGTCGAGCATCGGTGGGCGCTCAGAGGTCTCGGTCGAGCCAGTGGACCGAAGGAGTATGGATGACGAGCTGAGGATTACGTACACGACGATTATCAAGACCTCACCCTTTTTCGATCACACCAAGAGTTGCCTGGCTGAAAAGGTGCAGAATGAAGCAGAATTCGAATCATTCATATCATACATGCATGTCGAAACTTCTAATACACTTGAACCGTTGGGCTGGATATGATTCAACATCTCATTGGATTTGGAGTACAGCCGAATCATGAATGCAGGCGACGCTGGGTATCTTAGAGAAATATATCGAACTTATTTGTTGCCAAAGGAGTGTCCGGGCAACATATGCTACCCCCCCAAGACCTACCTGTTTTTGGGGCTTGCAAGGCATATTGTGAAGCAGTTCGTGTCTCTTGCAGAAGCACCTGTCAGACAACATGTTTATGACCGCAGATATGAGTCTATTTGACTCGCATGTGCGGACTTCATAAGCTTGGTGAAGCAAAGACATGCGCCCGCATGAGTATGTCCGAAAACGGGAGTGAGATTTCAACCACAGGTCGTTCGCTCCAAGTGAAGCCCGGTTTGAAGCCTGCAAAGAACCATTCCACACTTGGAACACCTGGCAGTGTTTCTGGGTCAGAAACATTCTACTTCATCTAAACGGTGCCCCAGTGTTGCTGGGAGACATCGCATCCTCCCAAGCGTCATCTTGCGGAACCCCCCAATGGCGCCACGCAACGATCCGGGTCCGCGGCAGGTTATGTCTACAATGCCGGAAGCGTTGCGATGATTTTGTTCCCTTGGATGGCAAAGACGAGCGACCAGAAGTTCCATGATAGGGTGTTCAGTCTGTTCGATGTGACAAAGGGCACTGCTATCCTCCAATGTTCTTCACCCAACTGCATGGAACTGCTGGCAAGTGACGTTTTCTTCTTTTTTGAACAAAACAATCGTTTCTGTCGAACAAACTCATGCCTTGCCCTCCGGTCCCGAACGGAGAACATGATGATCCGTGAGGTCTCCCCTGACCATGCTGTTGGGTGCCTACCTGGCGGGAGAGGCGCATGTGGAGCTCCAAGCCGAGCCCAGCGAGCCGTCGCCCAACTTGACCTTCGAGACGACCCGGAATCCCAGCAACACACGTCCCTCCGTCAGCAGACGTCAGATCCCGTGCGGGAATGAGCTAAGCTAAAGCCAAGAGAGACCGTGCGAAGAAGGAACGCGAACAACGAATGCGAAGAACGAACGCGGGAGCGGGGGCGAGGGCGAGGGCTTGTGGACGATCGTGGAGGGTTTTTTTCGTGGGGCTCTTTTGGTTTTCGGGGCAGAGGAGCCGTGTTTCTCCACCATGTCGGACTGGTCGGCCGCTGTGGGCTCTCGTCTCTCTACGTTACGGGGGTAGCAGACAGAGGAGGAGGACTGGGTAGACAATGAGGACAGGTACCGGATGTGCCGTCCCGGTCCCGTTCGGGTCGCGTCCGAGCCCGTTGTGAGCCGTCAGGCACCTTTGGGCGGATTCGCTTTCAGAACCTGGGACCCATCCCCCCGGGAGATGGAACTGGCCCAAGGGGCTCCGACTTCAGTGGTCGGAGCCACCGTTTGGAAGATGATTGATGAACCTTGTGAGGGAAACAGGGGTGGCCGGCGCCATCGACGAAAAAGGACCAGAGGCATGTGCTCTCAACTGGAGAGGCATGTTAAAGCATCCCGGTCACCCTGATGACTCTCAAGTCACCAAATGGCGACTGACACGCCGGCGCGATGTCGACAGTGAGAGGCGTGTGTGAGAAGAAAAGACGCCTCTCACTGGAAGTGTCGTGCGTCTCACCCATCGCCGGCGTCTGCGCTTCTCCCAGTTGGAAGGTGCGTCTTTCCTGTCGCCTGTTCAGACTGAAATCGGCGAGATCCGGCGTAGAAAGATCGGCGAGATCGGGCGTGAGTGGATGACGGACCGGACCGGGGTGAAGACGCCGAGAACGAGACGCGTTCTGCACACGAGAGTCGAAGGAGGGTCGAAGGAGTGTGAAGCTTCGGGGGTCACAGGGAGTGACACTTGGACACTAGGAAGCTGGTATTTAGCTGGAAATCCGTTGCCATGTTGTTCGTCTCTTGTTTCCTCTCTCAAGTTCATAGTTCCTCGAATCGGTAGTTCCTCGAATCGGGCCACATGATGAAAAGAAAACCAGATTTCACGAGAGCGAAGAATGACACAGTTGTAGGCTGAAAACCATTCTGGACATCTTGGCCAGTGACTGATTTTTTAAAGAACTATCAGGATGAGGTAGGACATTCAAGGAATCCATGCAGAAACTTCTTGCTGGACCCAGCCCACTGGATCTGAATCGGACGACTGTTTGTGACTCACAGAGCTCTAAGGTTCGTGCGTCCTGGTGGTGGATGTCTTTGAGAGCCCAAAGAGGTAGAGTGACTGGAAGGTGGGAGAGTTTCTTTCGAACTCTTCAGCGGAAGAGAGACTTTGGAGAATTTGGAAGGTGGGTCCTTGTACCAAGTTTGGTTTTCTTGTGGTAATCCGTTGTATTGTAGTTCAAATTAGTTCAAATTCCTGAACAGAAGTTCAGTAGCTGTTTCACCGCCCCAATATGTTGTAATTATCAGGCGTGCGCAAAGGGAACTTGAGTGTTTTCTTTCCCTATATAGCTGCTTGGTGATTTCTTTTCAGTTGCATTGTCAAGAGGAAGCTGATGTGGTCGGATGTCGGTGAGATGCTTGCAGTAGGAACAGAAACGACGTCCACTTCAGACCAACACGAAAAACGGTGCTTGTTCTTTGATGTTTCCCAGTGTGCCGTGTGCGAGGATCTTGTAGAACATGTAGCAGAACCTGCAGCATTACCCCTCTACGAACGCCTGCAGGGTGTTTGTTGTGTTATGTGGCGTGACCTCTAATCGACAGGCTTCGCTAGGGAGCCCGTTGACCCCAACAGGAGCAATACCTTCACCGCACGCACAGGACTGGACTGTCGCTGGTTTGTCTTCGGCGACCGAGTGAGTGCGGTCTGTGTGCGACTGGGTCGTTGGTCTCGAAAGGCTATGAAGTGAAAACTCCTTAAGCACCCCCTTGATCCAAGTGAAACCATCAACTTTGGGGAGCTTGAGTGCAAGGTGGTGGCCCTGGTCACGACTGGGGTTTCCACGGATGGAACAGTCCCCTGAAGTAGCCGAAAGCATGCCCCACTAGAATTAAACATAGTATGATATGATATGATATGATATGATATATGTATATTCTATATAGAGACGGTTTGTTTGTATGGATTTTTTTGGGGCAACTATTGCTATCTGGTCACTCCTTGCGAACCATTCTCCCACTTTTGTCAATGCTTCAAATGTTTGAGGGAAGCAGCTGTCCTCTCTTTCATAGTGACATTGTGTCAGTCATTAGAACAACATACAATCATAGAAGGCTTATTGTTTGGATCTAGACTTGTTTTTATAGATCTAGACTGACATATAAGTATATTTGATACGGCGGATACGGAGCACCCTCTTCGCTTGAATCCGGCACTGCGCCCAAACGGTCCGTTTTGGCCCCTGTTCTCTCCGAACCGGTCGCCGCCAGCTTGCAAATGTCGCAGGCCACAGCAACGCTTGTTGGCCAGAGTTCCATAGGTGAATTATGGGTAAGATGTAGTGGAGCGTGCCAGCCAAAAGAAGAAAAAGGTTGGAGCTGAATTTGCCAGGGGTTTGATTGCATCAAGCTGGCCAAAGACGTACCTCCACCTCCGCGAAGGACCCACGCTAGGACTTCCGGGAGGGTTATGTAGATGGCTTACGGGTCCGGGTGGCCAGCGGTAACCTACAGTTGGGTGGTTTTGATGTAGGGCTAACGGAGGACGCGGAACACTTGGTTAGGGATTAGAGCCGGGGCAGTCCTCCCTTCGGGGGGGGGGCTGCACTCTATACCCCTTCAAGTGTCAGACACCCTGCTGTAGCCAGCGTGGACCAGCGCGAATTCGTGCGTAGACCCATGACCTGAAGAAACGACACAGCCACAGGGCACAGATTTGGATGTCCTTTGTGATAATTAGGAGCTTTGCGATATATTTTCTATCTTTGTTTACGCTAGAAAGCATGACATGGGAGCAACTCCAGCGGGAAAAGAGCATGCTCTACAGATCGTAAGCCCCTGGGCAGTCCCCTCTGCAGTCCCACATCATCCAGTTGTCCGAGGAGATCAACTTATCTCAACCACGCAACCTCTGCTCAACGGGTTCACCGCGTTCGGAAAGAAACACCACGGGGTCACCCAGTCGTTTTTCAATGTTTTTCACCGGTGCAACCCGGCCAGGAAAGCCGGCCCCAGTTCGCCCCAAAACACTCGGTTTGGGTTGATTGAGGAGAAAAAAGGGGGGAGACCGCAGCTGGTCAGATCTTGTATCTGATCCGCACCAGCCCGACACCCGGCGCGCGCGCAGTTCGCCAGCCACGGGTGTACCTGATCCACGGCGTGGGACCGTCCAGTGGATCCGGTCAGGTGCGTCGCCTGCGTTTCGACCCCGGGGCCTTCGAGCCCTTGCTGGAGCCGCTCGGCGGTCCCGGTGGTTTGGGGCGGAAAGGAAGACCAGGCAGGCACTCGGCTGTGTCAATAGATCTCCAAAGAGATGCTGGTGCAACTGGTGCATGTGGTGCGTGTGCTGCTTCCTTTTGATTTTCATCTTTGCAGCACATGATTGATCATGATCGGGTTGCTTTAGTCTTCCCAGCCTGGCGGCGATTGGTGAGCTGTCCATGGTTGGGTGCCGTTTCTTCAGTGCCTGTCGATAGATCGCCGATCGCTTCTCGCTCTCCGAGAGGGCCACGGAGATGTATCACTATGCAAACTCTGGAAGAAGCACGAGCAAACCAACAGCGGCCCTTTGCTTAAGGCGGCCCTTTGGTCAGGGCAGCCAGGGCCGGGCGGAAGGTCCGAAGGTTGAAACTGCTTTGGTTCTAGATGATCGTCATCAGGTCCAGAAACTGAAGTGATCAGATTCCCTAGCTCTCTGAATCATGCGATCCCTTCATCCATTCAAAGCATCTCCTTGCGTACGCGTCCCATCTTTTTCACGTCCCTCGTCCCACCCAGACCTCCAGGTCCACGTCCCTCGTCTCCGTTGACGTCCGACGTCTCGTATCGAGGTACATCCTGGAGTATGATGGAGTGCTCGAGTGCCACGTTGAGGCGTTCAAGACGCCGGCTTCGAAGCGTGGCACGTGACACGTGACACGTGACACGAGACACGTGACACGCGGGGGGCGGGGAATGGAGCGGATCCTCCGGGACACATGGACGAGTTGGTATAGACTCTTGAGACTCTTATCACCCCTCTGTTTGGATGGCAACACAACCTTCAGATGGGGAGTTGAGATTATCATCAATGAGTCATACATTTAACACCACATGGACATATACCGTATGCATACCGTATGCAGTGCAGGTGTTTTTTTGCTCCGCTTTCGCATGGATCCAACTGGCCGCGCCCGCAGGGCCAGAAGCCCAGCGAGGCCCCGAAGCAGTGACCCGGCCCGAAGCAGTATGACCGTGGATCGTCCGGCGGACCGGGTGGTGAGGCTGAATGAGCCGTCGTTTGTTTAAACAGAGAAAGTAGGCCAGCGAAGCTGTCAGTATTATAAATGAAACGCCAGCTTTTGATGGTCGATGCTATTGTACATATATTATATATTTTTATATGTTGCTTGGATCTTCTTCCCATCACATGGTTTCCTCCTCGTCCGGTTAACGGGTCCGCGTTGGTTTCGTGGAGCCGCTGGTTCGGTGACCTCGGACCTTCCGAGGTTCTTGGTCATCGAGAACCCTGGAGTTCGGCGCCCGAGCGGGGCGAGGCGACCGTCTCGGACCTTAGGAGGCGACCGTCTCGGACGTTTTGGGGATGGGATTAGGGTGGATTGTAAGGGAGAGGGCTGAAAAACCCTGCTTTAAACATAGATCATATCATAGATCTTTGGAAAAACAACATATCGATCCATCCCTATGTTCCATGGTCCATCCCTATAGATCGTTTAACTCATACTGTTCCGGATGTTCTCCTTTTTGAACTGGAGCTGGGCACGCCTTGGCGTGGACGGGATCCAGCCATCGGTCTGAGCTCCGTGTCCCCGTCTCGAGCGGTGGTCGGCGGTGGGCGCACCTCTGAGGTGCGAGACCTGTGTGGCAGCACCTTTCGTCGGTGCGACGCTGACGGGACCGCTGGGTGGGCGGACGGCACCGGTGGTTGAATCGGCCGAGT
>CAXIVM010001821.1:0-45403 GCA_964035705.1 Porites rus | reverse complement strand
CTGCTCACCCTCTCAGTCCTTCTTTCTCTTCTTCTTGTGCTTTTCACTGGTGTGCGATGCTTGGGTGTCAAACTCGCTCTCCGCTGGCTCCTTCCGCCCATCCGCCCGTCCGCGGACTGGGTCGTCTACCGTCTACGGTCGACTCGATCGAGACTTCCCCAAGAGACGGTCGTTCGCCCAGGAGAAGACCGGTGAACCCGGCCCTGCGTTCAATCTCCCAACAACTCCCAAAACAACTCCCAAAAGTGAGCATGGTTTGTTCATGGTTCGTTGCGTTCCAAACCCATTCGTTCGCTCCTCTGGAGCTTTGAGCTTTCCCAAGACCTTCTGGAGATCAGCCAAGGTGACTTTGCCATCATGGTTGTCATCCAAGATCCTGAGATCTGAGCTGAAAAACTCTTTTGAAGTGCTTAAGCATCTGTGCGCAAGTGGTTTCTGTGCGGATTTAGGGAGCCCACTCTGTCACCATGGCTCTTGTTTGAGCTTTAACCCACCAAAATGGTCCAAACACAGGTGCCCTTGGTGGTAACTTCATGGGATTGAAAGAGTTTGCACCTGAGGAGGTTTGTGTGTGTATGCCTTGACGGAAGATTCCCAGTCCAACTCCTGACCGCTTCGAGTCCAAGCTGCTGGAAGATGATATTGCCATCACCCTCGTAGCCCATCTTTTCCACGTTCGTTACCTGGAATTCATCCAAAACCCTTGCAGACAGGGGGTAAACATGGTTGCGCCCCCAAGTCAGTGCCCCTGAGCTTCTGAGTTAGATGAAGGTAGCATTATGTTTTCAGTCTTCTGTGGCCTTCAAAAAATTCAGGAACATCCGCACTCATCCACTGTCTAAACACCCCATCAGACTGAGGAGTTCTAATTGCTCCTCCAGAGTGGCCACCATATGTGTGGGTCACAACCATTGGACACATAAGTCACTACATGTCACTGCCGGGCACTGCCCACTCCCACTCCTTTCCCAAATGAACTGGATTGGACAGACAGGTTCCTGATACAAAAGAATACCGCGCGGAGCCAGGGAACAGCAATTGGGGTTTTCGTTCAGCCAATCGGCCCATGGGTCACCACGTGGTATTCACAGCATCTCCAACAGCGAGCTTGACATCCCCGCTTGATTGACTACAAAGGTCTACTTTTCTTCTTCGGCGTCGGATTTGCTCCATATTTTATCTCCACAACTAGCCAACTATGATCAACAGTCGTTGCCAGGATACAAACTCGTTGGCATCTAACTGCTTGTCATGTGATTCGTCGAGCACTTTAAAAGCGTCCTGCGGTCGAACCGATTTCCGCGCTGGTTGCGAGACCTAGGCAGTCCACAATGATTTTGATCCAGAAACTTGATCCCAAAGGAAACGCAGAGTTTTGAACATGGCAAAATGCACTGTTAGTCTATGGAAGCAACTCCAACTCTGATATTGGCTCTAGAGCGGGAAGGACAATGGGAAATGAATGAATGTTGGTCCTCAGTTCGCCCGAACTTTTTGCTGAGGAAGTTCTTGAAAGCCCGCACAGGACCTGGCCAAGTGGCCAAGCCCATCGGAGGAGGACTTGGTGATTCAGCCGGTTCCAGGTTGACAAAGTAGAACTCTTGAAATTCACAACAGTAGTACTCTTGATGGAGCCCCCCTGAGGTTGTCATATCTTCAAAGGGTGCTTGTCATAATTCGATCCAACAAGTGATGTTCAAGTCTCGGAGCGTCTGGGCTCAAAGAGATCTGATTCAACTGCAGGGCTTGGGAGCAGTGTCGGCTTGCCGGCCCTGCAGTTGATGTCAAAAGTCTCAAGTCCCATTCCAATCCTACCCAAATTAGAAAACAAACACATTGGAGTTGTTGGTCATCTTTGAAGTCTATCAATTTCTTTTGTTTAATATTACGATCTGTAATTAAGTCATGACTGGGAAAGTGAGTCGTGCAAAACTTCCAGAACCGCTGCTTATGCGGCGGCTTCGTGCTCGCTCTGTGGGTGGTGTCGGAGCAAACGGGTTCGGCATGGAAGTTCCGCTTGGCACTGGGAGCATGTGCGAGCATCAACAAGCACCTTTTTGTATGGACACTTCAGGTTAAGTCTTGCATGTCAGCAAACTCTCTAGAGTCTGGTTCTCCACTAGTGCATGATTAACACATATTAAAACAATACTTTGGGATTCTAGCCAGAGGGAGAAGCAAGGATAATGTATGCATGCATGACGACCAGTGACAAAAATCTGGCTTTGCACTCTTACGGCAATTGTCCAAGATCATGTCGCTATGACTCCTCCTCACAATCACAAATGGCTGAAAGCATCCAAAACCCTTGAGTGGATGATGACCAAAAAGGGATTCCTTTCCAAGAGTGACAAAAGGATCCTCAGCATAGATCTACAGCTTCTCATATCGAAAACACACACACAAAAAAAAAAACGCGCGTGCGGAGATATCTTCTGTGCCTTTCTTAATAAAGTTTGCTTCCGTCATCCTTGGTGATCTTGCGAGTCACTTTTGGGACACTCCCCACAGCTGGCGAGTCACCCAAAACCATCTGGGGAGTCTCCTCGTCTGCGGAGCAGTGCTTTGGGGTTCCATGTTCGCCCTTGGAGCCACAACAAGCTTTTGAGATGTTTCAAACAACACGTCTCTCGCAGTGTCTGCGAAATCAATCTTTCCTTGAGAATCATCCTGTGGAAGCACCAGGATAACCCTAAACCACCACAATCACTAGTCTTGACAAACGGGAGGTGTGACTCCACATAATTATTCGTGGCACACGCGCACAACCCACGCTGACAGCTTGGTTGAAGGAACATCCTTCCCGGAAACTCACGTATCATTTCATCAAAAACCCAGCATCTTCCGCCGATCTTCCAGCCAGTCGCCCCCTGCAACTGTCCCGCAATGAATCGATTGCTACAAGACACTTCCACCATAGAGGCATTCTGTATCAGGTCGTTGTTTTCCCAACAACTACCACTTCTACCCCAGTAGTTCAGGTCCCACCACAATAATTTGACCTCCCGTTTGGAGGATGCGGAAACAACCATTGATCCCATGGGTTTGCGAGTTTCGACTCATGCCCTGGGGTTGGGGACCAACACAATCATGGAAAGCACACCTTTGGTATACAGGAACAACTGTCACAGGGGTCCCAAGATTCGGTTTGAATTCCTTTCCTTCCCCTCGTCAAGCAAGTGTCTGTCCAAATTCGGTCTTGCTGATCAAACCTTCGTTGTCAATATCCTGAGCTGCAAAGCCGTGGCCGATGTGGTGCTTCGAATTTCAAATTGAGAAACCGTTGGAAGACCTCCATGCCCTCCAAGAACGATCAACTGCATGTGGAACTCTCCACAAAGCAATGGGACCCAAGTTGAGGTGGTTTGCATTTAATGCTTTACAATCCATATATAAATCCCCATGGGGCCTACAAGGGTTTGTGGCACGAATCTTCTATGAGCCTTGTGGCACGAAGCGGCAGCTCCCCGAAGTGTCGGCTTGTAACTCTGAGGCCAGGCGCGACCAAGCGGATGAATCAATATCTTCAGGCTATGCTCATCATCTCCAAGCTGGTCGTCATCTGCTAGTCTGATCTAGTCTGCTAGTGTTTCAAGTAACCCCCTAAAACCTCAATCGATCACGTGTATCCATGTGAAGTGTCATCACCACAAACGCGTGTCATGTCATTCATCCTGACACCGACTCCCTTGCCCATCTGTGCCAGGCAACGACCAAATCGAACAAGGCATTTGCATCGCCAGGATAGTCGTGTCTGGTGAGGTATCTAACCATCCTCGGTGGAACTACTAGTCGACATGCTGCTGCAGGTCAGAGAGAGCGCCGGCCTGCGACACACCTCCTGTCAGATTCCTAAATGGTGCTCAAATCGTCACGTGGTGCTGCAGCAGAACTACCCCATTGCCGTACTCAAATGGAGCATGATGGAGCTAATGATGTTGTTCAATCTTCAAGGCATAGAGATGGAGATTCCTGCGAAAAAAGCGTCTATAGGATAATACCCTTCCTTAAAGCAAACAACTGACCTTCCAAACCCATCAATTGCCCGAAAAATCCATGGGTCATGTGTGTGTGTGTGCTTCAATAGGAAGACACCCTGGCCCTGGCTGGGTAGACTGCTCTATTTCCCGAACTGACCGGGATCTGAACCGGCGTCGGTCTGTTCTAAGACACACCATAGATCGATGTAATGTAGATGTACCCAAAACAACACCACCTTTAAGGGCCTTCCGATCCTCACGAACGCGTCTTTCGCTGGAACCGCTGCGGCCGAGAAGCTCCTCTCGAGTGACCTGAAGCTGCGCAGGTGCATGAAGCTTGTGGCAGTTGGAACAACAGCCATTCCACCTGGATCTCCTCCAAAGTGCTCTAGAAAATGGGACATGACCCGGCCCATATCATATATTTGGACAACTCGTATTGATGGGACTCCAGCTAGTTATAAAGGGGTGCGGAACTGAGTCGGATAGAGGTGCCCCTGTCACATCCACTCACTGGATGTGACTAAAAGCTACCCCTGTGTGACAAGCTGTGGAACATTTGCTGTGGAAAAAGCTTCAGGATTGCCCACCATCTCGTGGTAGGAGCGACAACATCGGACCTCATCTCCCGATATCACCGCCAACATCGCAGTGTGAGCTTTTATCAAAAGCGATTTTGTGGGACAATCACGAGAAATCAATGCAGCATCCCCCCTGACGAACTGATTCCTAGCCTGGCCATGTGTGCTTTGATGCTGTGTAATTTCCCAAGTTCTTTGGCATAACATTAACCAGGTGACCTCTGAGACCTGTGTACAGAATCTCAACCGTCCTGGAATAGATAGAATATGAAGCAATACAAGAACCCGACCCGTTTCCAAGTGATTTTCCATCTGCTCCAGGATGACAACACATATAATTTTGCTACAACATGTTACAAAGTATAGTTCGACTACCCAAAGACGATGCGCTTCACCCCGCTGCGCTGGAAAACAAGGAAAAAAGGAAAACACCGCCGCGCCTGGCCATCGTTGCCTCCGCCCAACTCCTCGAAGGCTCCGGTGATGCCGTTCTTCCCCTTCTTCCGGGCCTCGGCCAGCATCGTGTCTTTGTAGAACCTCGGTGGGTCAAAAACACAGGGTGTTGGTTGAGTCGGACTCGTCGAAGACACAGGGTGGTGCCTTTTTGGGTGAATAGATCCAGTTATACACGTACTGTCACGTACTCCGTTTGCGCCTTAACGGTCCGATGTTGTCGCTCACTGTCTGGAAGGATGGTGGAATTCCCAACAGGTGGGACCTGTGCTGCACGCACCAAACACTGAAGAAGGACTTCTTTGGGTTTGGGGTCAGGTCCCCCAGTGTGTTCTAGAGGAGGCATTTCTGTGTCTGCACTGTGTTCGGTGTCGCCTCCCACGTGCAGATCTGCGTAGCTCAGCTAGCCGCTGCATCTGTTCGCAACGAAGCTCCGTTCGCAAGGTGTCCAGGAGTAGAAACGGAGGCCCCCACGCCTACACTGACATCATGAGCCATGGTGAACATCATGAGCCTTCTAGGACTCACAGGACATTGGTCTAGGCCTTCTGGGTGGCCCGCACGGTTTCCCCGGCAAAACATGCTCCACCGCGCCCCGCCCCGTTCTAGTGCGACGGTCGCTCCTGCCGGGGCACTGTTTGAAGGTATTGAGTTCCTGGCGAAATGCGAAACGAAGACGGCCGGATGACTGCGGTGGTGGAGCTTCCGGGTGGACGTACCAAGGTTCATGGTGGTTCCACGCATCTTGGAACAGGCAGTCAATCTGGTACCATTGACTGCCTTGTTTCATGGAGAATTTTACTTGATCAACAGCGGACTAAAGAATTGATGGTTGCTGTATATGTTTCAACCGATCAAAGAAAAGGAACCAGAATGGGAGACCTGAAGCCCGTTATTTGACGAATGGAGACCTGTTTAACAAATGTGAGCCGCTGCTTCCAAAGACCCAAAGCACAAACTTTGCAAAACAGTTGTATAACTTACTAGCAAGGGGTTGGGGAACTCCCCATAGCTCCGAACGGCGGACCCTGGATTTGTTGGATACCCCATGGCCGTAGCTCCCTCCCTCGCTCCCTCCCTCCACTTCAGTCGCACCTTCACAGGATCTCCCATCTTCAGCTTCGCACATCGCTCACAGCTGCAGCGAGACCCCATGGCCGACTGTGGAGAGTTGAAGGGTTGGGGTGAGAGGTCCTGAGGTCAGTGGATGGACTTTCATGGAAGTAGTAACAAGTGAACTTCGTGGCATGCCAAAAAAATGTGTTAAACATCATATCAATTCATATTTATATATATAAGCCTTTAAATGCCTTTAGGCTGCCATCTTCAGTGCCGGTTCTTTGGTTGTCATCCTATGTGTGGGTGTCGGATTCTTGCATTCTCGCGCAAAGGAAGGAGGCGGTTGTTCGGTTCCTGTGACTCCTGGGGCAGGATACTCTCCGCAGTTCGAAGAAAAGAGCTCAACAAAATCAGGTGTGGTGAGATGCTTGAGGTTTACATCCTTCCGTGGTTTGTTCACCTCGTGGCAATTATAAATTATGGCTTTTATTCAAATTCCTGTTCAGCATGCCAGCTATGCTGAAGAGCCAATGTTTCGCACAACACGCACCCACCGTGCCATCATGTGCCATCCACCGTGCTGCCTGAACCGACACATGTCCTGCGCCTCGCCTGCTGGCCATGTCCGGGTGTGCTTCGCTCCCCCCACGTGGCCCGAAGTGGCCCGACGAGAAGCTTCCGGTCGTGAAACAAGAACTCCAACGTCCAAACGACTGGTGAGTGGGTCTTCATTTTGTCAAGCAAAGCTCAGGAAGAAGATTCCCAGGTGCCGACTGTTTAGTTCAACTCTATAGGAACGGCCTGTTTTTTTTTGAGGGGGCAGATTTTGACCTACACTTCAATATAGACGAACTGGTCTAAGAATTGGTATCTGTATAAGCAGTACATCCAAGTCACTTCTTCCACACCGCAGTCATGTTCCTGTTGGGCGTGAACTGGAGTGCGACATGCCCTGACCCATCGGAGAATGAATTGTCCAAGTGACGTTGCAGCGATCATGGCCACAGGTCCTTGACAGGTGCAAGTAAATAAACATGTTAAGTATTAAATCAAGATGTCAAGTATGATCAAGTGCTATTGCAAAATGAATAGGGCGAACGAATCAACTGTTTGGGGATGCCAAATATGTCACTAAGACAACAAAAGGGCCTCTCTTTGAGTGCCCAGCGCTGTGAAAAAACAGGGTTATGTTCGAATCTTGGCGTTAAGGTCGTCTGCAGTTCCGGTGGCTGGTGTGCTTCTTTTTTTCAGGTCTGAAATGGACGTGTCACAGATGTTAGGGTGGAACATGCCACGGTCCTAGTAAGGTCCTTCAAAGGGCCTTCATGTCTTCGGTAGCTTCTCAAACCAAGGTCAGTGCGCCACGAAACGTCTACCGCTTGAGTCGGATGTTTTCGGTCGTTCGCTCCTCCAACCACCGAAGATCCCCATCACCTTTCGGTCTCATCCCGGGCGTCCCAACATGATTTCCGTCGAGGCCTCGGCTCAGAAGCCATCGTGAAGATCTGAGTGGAGGTGTCCACGGTCGTCTGGTCACCAACCCTCTTAAACACACCTTGAATTAAATCCACAAATTAAGAGACATGACAAATCCACACTTGGAGTGGATCCACGGTTTCTGGACTAGGAATAAAGCTCCACAGTTTCTGGAGTGGATTGGACGAAGGGCGCCCACCCAGGACAGCTTGACACCTCTGACATATGCCGTGTAAATACTACGAGCGGAACCCAGTATCATATGCACTAAACACTGCATGGGGGAGAGAGCCAGTGATAGAATTCTCTTTGGCCCTCGGTCATGAGGCACGAAAATCCATCATCAACAGCAACAGTTGAGGAATTGGCAGGCTCAGGGTGATGATTGGATTTCCCTGCCTGCAAAGCATAAACAAAAAAAACACTCCCATCAGAGGCAGGGGAACCAGAACCATGCCCCCCATCTGTAAGCATGTTCTGTTCTCAGAATGCCTACAGGTTCTCCTGCACCACCGAACTGAACGGCGCTTCAACTTGCGCCCAGGGGGCCACACCACATGGTAGCCAATATGAAGGACCTGCCGCCGTGAAAACACGTTGATTCCACGCGCGGACAACAATTCATGACTCAACCGCCAGTGATTCTTCTTCAAAATGGTAGTGATGTGGGCTTTCTCCAGGTTTGGGGAATGTTTGACCCAAAGCAATCATATGGCCAGTTTGCAGGATGCACATGGCTGGTTTGGGAATTTGCAACTCAAATACCAGAATTGATGTTTTGTCACCCTGGATATCCTAGATCTTCCTAGATCACTATCACACCATTTACACCACCTGAACCTTCCTTCGCTACCAAAAAAAGCGCTCGTTTTGCAAAAGTGCTCGTTCAAGCAAAAAACGCTACAAACACTCAAAAATCGCACGTGGACCCCTCTCATATCCAACCCATGTTGGGGTGGTTCGCCACTTTTTAATTTGCGCTCGTTTTGTGGCAATTTGCACGCGTTTTGCGGCATTTTGCGTGCATTTTGCAAGTCTCCACCTTTGGCCCAAGAAGACTTCAGTGTTCAACATATGCTCGTTTCATTAAAACTCATTCAAAAGTGCTCGTTTCATCAAAAAACGCTACCAAACTCCAAAAAGTGCTCATTTCCTTGGTTCGCCAGAAAAAAGTGCTACGATTGAAGGTTCAGGCATGTTTCATCCGGGGTCCAATTTCTCAAGTAGGCTTTCTTCCGGACTTGAACAACCCCAAACCGTCCCTGGCGCCTCCCAGAGTGGATCATGTCGCTCGGCACGAAGGCGGAGCTCGTGGAAGTCGTCCACGAAGTTCGGGCAGAACCTGCCGCGAGCGGCGGAGCTCAGTGGAGCGCCACGCGACGCGCAGCGTGGAACACCACTTGTTTTCGATATGCTTGGGATCCATTTTCAAGGTGCATTTGGTTTGACCCCTGATTTGCATTGACTGGCTGCTTTGACTCAGAGTTCACCTGACTGCATTATATGGCATTCCTCCATTAAGTGACAAAAGCAAGTGATGAACCAGCATGGACTTGCGAAAGCTGTAGGTAGGTCGTATGCAGAAACTACAATACTTTCAAGTTTCCTTGCAGGTGGAAAACACTCATGCAGCAATGGAATCTAGGGATTGTTTGGCAGAAACCAAACGTTGTCCACCCATTGATGGGGGAAGGTGGTGGCTTCTGATGCAATCTGATTCTGATGCCTGGCAAAACAGGAGCTACAAATAAATTGACTTTCCCTTCCTTCTCCCAATACTGCAAGACCAACAGGAGTCGAAATCAACTCAAATCCTTGACATGACACAGTACGCCGCTGTTACACCATCCTATTCTCTCGATCATCTTCCAACAAAAAATAGTAATCTTGCTACATGATCAAGCAACACTCCCACAAAGAGGCATCGGAAGATGAGTCTTCCAGCTTTGCATGCCAAGCTGGGGGAAAGTGACATGCCTCTGATGAAGTCATCCATCCCCCAAGCCCGGTTAAGCACACCTGGCATCGTCCTCGCAAATCAAATAGACGTGGCTCGGGTCCTCAAAGGTTTGGAACGTTGACAGCCATTCATTGCTGAATTCTTCGGAGACATCTCAAAGCCATGGCTCGTGCATGCTTGTGCTAAGGAACCGCCATGTGTGGTGCGTCCTGATCACGAAGCACAGCATCCAGGGTGTCAAACCTGGGGGATGGGCAACACGTGACATGACAAAGCCGAGTAGGTGGGCAATGCATTTGGTGCATGGACATGTGATGCATTGATTTGAAGGCAACAGCAATGTTCACCAAAGAAAGAACCTCTCCCTGGCTAGGAGACCACTTCACCATCATCTGCGGAGCGGGGACCCTAGAAAGGTCAGCACAGCACATGTTGTTTCTCAGGTCCGCAGCAGCACAAATGGTGGAACTGTGGAACCACCATCCAGTGTCATTCAGATTTGATGCGTGTCATTCAGTGGAGACGAATATGTCCAGCTGCGTTTCTCAAAGAACTGCGTTTCTCCGTTGAATCGAGTGATATCCGATGCTTCTTGGAGAATATGTCCAGCTCTAGCTGATACGTAGGAGAAGTAGTTCCAAGCTGTTGTAGACTCTTGATTAATCATATCCCCCTTTTTGGGATTGGAAACCCTCTTCAGGGGATATATTAATCAAGACTCTACATTGATCGCGTGGATGACCCGCCCCAAGTGATTGACAGATCCCCGACCAAGTCCAAGCCAAGCCAATGGCCCCCTTGGTCAGCACGAAGCCCAGCACCTTTGTCCGAGCTCTTTGGGCGTCCTGGGACCCGGCGGCGGCATCCGGGGCATCGGACTTGCTACACGGGGCATCCGGTGGCAGGACCGGTTTGGACGGTTTGGATCGATTTCGAGGATTCTGCCATTAACTCTGCAATTACATATATATATATATATATACATAGTAGGAAAACCGCCAAACATTCGAAGGAATCCCAAGAATATATTTAATTATGGGATCTGGATTCAAATGCGAAGATTCAGTCGGTTTGTTTGTGGCCAGATACTGAAGGGGTTGGCCAATGCTGCCTGGTTAACCCTCCAAGTTCATACCAAAGAATCTCAGTTCGCTCACAGGTGAAGCCGGCAAAAACAAGGCAACTATTCGGTGTCCCAATTACGCCCAGTAAGCATGCTGCATGCTGGACCTACACTGAATATTTGCCTATGTCATACCAAAACCACTTGTCCAACTTGTCCTGTCAATACCTGCCACACCACCCTGATAGCTCATGATGTGCTCGTGATATGCTCATGATATGCTCATGGGATGCGGATGTTGGCAATGTCAGATCTCTCCTTCTCCGCTCCTCGATTCCTTGAGGCTCCACGATGTCCTCCGGCACCTGCCCACTGGTGAAAGAGGATGCACCAAATCCACGGTTTGAAACACAACGTGGTGTATCCAGGAGTGCAGAACCAGGGCTTTCGTCTTTTGTGCTGTAACTACTGCTGGAACTGTTATCTCTAAGAACTTCCCAAGAACGGCTCCATCCATTTCATGCCATTGACTGCGGAACACCCGGACCAACGACCAGTTGGTCTCTTGCACGCAGCGACCGACCCTTGAACCAACGCGACCGACCCACGCACCTCGGCCAGATCCAAGGACGCGCCATCGATGGCTTTCACCCACTCCACCTGCTATCTCCGGAACGGATCCAGAAACGGATCCAGAACGATCCGCTCGCTTTCGGACTTCGCGGCGGTACAAGCAGCGTTCCGGATTGAGTGGCTTTGAATGCTACAAGTAAGTTGGCTGTGGTGTTGAAGTTTCTGCTGTAGCTGCTATGCCTGAAGAGGGGTAGCAAGAAATTGAGAGTCAGCACCCTGATAAAGAAGACATTTAGCATACCAAAATCGGTTCAGAGATGTTCAGAGAGTTCAACTGTTGGCTCTGAGAGTAGGAGACACGATCTGAATATGAGCAACAAGAAGTTCCAAACCGATTGTCTAGCAGTTGCCACACTTAAGCATGTCAGGAAAAAAAACACAATAATAGGTTTACCACACTCTTCTGTTTCAGAGTTATCACACATGTGAACACTTGGGAGTCCACAAGTTGAAGAAATACACCACCGGGCCTTGCAACCAACTCAACATCCACCTCTGTGGCCGCACTGCCACACACCTCGCGCAACTCGCGCCCGAGCAGCCCGGACTGCGCCCGCGCACGGACGTCGCGCGCGCCCGCGACAGGAGCTCGGGAAAGCGTTGCAGCTGCTCCAGAAATTGCCGCCTGCGACGTCGGGCGGCGGTCCTTTCAAACGGTGCCGTCCCAGCCGGTCGCCACATGTGGAGCCGAAGAATTAATATTTGTGTTGAGGAAGTCTGACACGTTGTCGTTTCTCAACGTTGTCCACACAGAAGTTGACACAAAAGAATCGCTGCCTCGACATTACCTGCTATCTTCTCTACAACACACCACCGCCAAGCGGTCTACTAGTGCGTCTTTGGTATGGTGCTTGTGAAAAGCTCTGGGCACCATCGCAAAATCCTTTTCTCTCACTCTGCAGCTGCCAAGTACCAAAACACAATATTAAGATATATTGAGTTGCTTCGCGACGCCGTTGAAGCCTCTCCTCTGGTCATGTGATTTGCTGACTGTCACTTGACCTGTCACTGTCACTTGGAAGTGGATAGGGCTCAGGTCCACACAACCTTTGCCCAGAGTCTTCAAGCGTCCAGTTCGAGACATCGAAAAGCGCGACTGAAGCTTTCAATGATTGGACGTCGAAGATGCTCTGCAAGACTTGGATGCTGGTCTTGATTGGCCACTTTTTCCGACACAATAGAGGACGTGTCACACCGAACAAAGACAACCAAATCTCATCAACATCTCTCGTCCATGTCTGAGCATTCTCAATCTGATTGATATGTTCAACAAACTTGTCCACATCTACCAGGATATATTTGTCATTAACCCAGGACTTGATGTTCTTGTCTACGTGAGCTGAATAGATGCGTGTTTCGAACTTGCAAGGCTCTGCACTTTGACACATGACGATGTTGAAAAAGTGCGAGAAGTGGCCCTGGTGAGAAGGATCACTGGCCTCTCTGGGATTCTCTTGAGCAAATATATCTGTCAGCATCACTGTGAGCGTCACCCCTGCATCTTCACATTGCCGGAGGATCTCTTTGGCAGCTTCCACTTCCATCTTGAGAACATTCTCAGTGGCGTTCGGCTGCTTGGGAACACCAAAGTCACCTTGCAAGCTCTTGGAACTGAATTTCCTCTGCTCAAACTTGGCGTCCTCGGTGTAGGGGGACCCCAGCATCCCCACCAAAGTTGACATCGCCTTGCATCCACCTAATGGATACAATGTGGCTGGCTGTCCGAGACATGGAGGAAGGCGCATGGGGCGACCACGTGCAAAGTCTTGGAGGAAGGCCTTCGACAGTACAATCCCTTCAAACACTCCGTGAATTGCCGATTGAAATTCTTCTCCTTGCGACAAGAGATCGCAAAGCGCCGCATGAAACTGTGTGCCAAGTGTGTCTGGCATCTTGGCATCAAAAGTTTCTCCTGCTTTCCGTGCATTGGAAAGCATGCGCTTCGCTCGCATGAAAGGAAGGCCACAAGCTTCTGCCAGTTCTTTCACGGTCATCTCAGGGTTGGCTTGCCGCGCTGCGATCAACTGGGAAACTTCCGATGGTTTCTCAGTTGCCATCGAATCAAATTCTCGTGCCTTGAAAAATCCTAGGCTTGGCAGGCTGTCACACCTTGGGCCAATTATTGTCGTAAAGGTTCAGCAGTGTACGGCCATGTATGACATGTTACATGGGTCTTGTGCATTCTTGTGCCTTTGTGACGTGCACATGTTTATTGAGATTGGATGATTGAAAATCCATGTCTTCAAGAATTCCTATAACTCTTCGGGATCGCTTCTGCCGCTTCCGACACGAGGAGCAAGAAATCCCACCTTCGCACGGCTTGCCGAGCCAGGCTGAAGAGCAGAACACGATGGATCTCGTTGGGCCTGGCGCCGGGAGGAGCCCAGAAACACACAGGAACGCATTTAATATGCCCTAAATATATGCTCTAATCAGGGTTTCCGGACCCACCATTTTTCATGGTCTTTAGACAACAAAACCATGGATTGGCTGAATTGAACCTACAAGTGACTACAACACCAGCTCAACCTTTCGTTGAATGGTTTTGGAAGGCTATAGCGGCTAGTCTGGACCCTTCACACCTGCGGTTTGCTAACTATAACCAAACAAGATCGACTAGGGCTAGGGCTGCAAAAATACCCCAGGCTCAGGGATAAGTCCACAAGCTCGCAAGAGGAAGGAACACACACCCTTTGCAATAAATGGAGCAACTTGCCAATTGAACAATCTTCCAAAACAAGGTTGCCCTGGTAAGTTGTGGAACCAAATCATTAGGGCATGAACAAAAATCCACACATCTTGCATTCTTGTCGCGAGGAGATGTCCTTATACAGTAATCCTGTCCAACATGGATTACTCCGTGTCCAACCCTCATCAACCTTCTTCACCCTCTTCGTTTCCACCCCAAAAAATGAAGGTTGTTGAGGTTTCCAACCCTCTTCAGCAGGATGATTAGCCCTTCTTCACCAACACATGGAGGTTCCCCAACTCGTGCCCCCACGGTGACCCGTCCCATCCCCTCGCCTCTTCGCCGGCGCGGTGCGATCACCTAGTGCTCCGCGGGTGCGACGCGGTCCAGCGCGGGGAGCGGCACGAAGCATGTGGGGTCGAAGTCCACCAGATCTCTTCAAGCAAGATGGGGTCTTCTTGCTTGAGATGGTGTTGATGGCGACCCCACATTGGGATTTTTGTTGAGGATGGTGTTGACCATTTGCTTCAACCAATCAGGCGAAGCCATCAACCAATCAGAAGGAAAAGTCATGACAATTCAATGATGGCATTGAACATGATCTTAGTCCCATAGACTATATGAGGTCTTCTTTACTGTGGAACTGCGCCCATCCCACCCTCCCCTCCAAGCGCTTCCACTCCCGGTGGTTGCAGTTCCCGTGGCTCCCTGCGCAGCTCTCGAGCGCGCTGGAGCAAAGGGCGCAGGGGCGACATGGCGTCGTTTGGCCCTCCGGTTCGGTGGAGAAAATCCCGTCCTCTTCGGTTCGGTGACCATAGGTGACCCGAAAAGGACCCGGTCAACCGGTATCGGATAGTCGAACCTTCAATTTCCTTCAACCTCTGAGTAGATACAAACCTAAATGGTGAACTCTATCCGCTGTGGACGGCAATCAAAGTGTGAGGCTGCGGACGACAGCCGTGGGTTCATCCTGCTTCATCATGCTTATTCGTGGCTGTGTTGTCTGATTTTCCGTTGGTTTGTAGCGGTTGGTTCGTGGTTTGATGGTTAACGGTTAGTCGTAGTGCTATTGGTAAAGGCGGCAGTAGAGGTAGTGACTTAGTGGGTGGTGGTAGTAGTGCTGGTGGAATTTGCTGCTAGATTGCTGCTAGTATGACAGGGGTCTTCGTGAAGAAGGCACCTCCTCGATGGACCTCATGGATGCTGTCAGTGGCTAGTGACAAATAGTGAGTGCTTCTCTGGCCTGAGATGCACTTCATGCATTTTTCTGGCACTGATTGGTGGTGGGTGGTGCTCAGTAGGCCATGGTTGATCTTGAACTATCACCATGTTCATGTTCATTAAATTGAATGTTTTGGAATCGTTTCGGAAAGCCAGGCTCATAGCTTCGAATTATGCATACTTGTTTCATCCCATTCTACATGATCAGTTGCTGGTTCTTAAGTTAGGAAAGAATCTTCTATCTGGAGGCGGCCAAAATTAGGAACGCACACACACAGTTTATATATATATATATATACATATATAGCACTATGAGACTATATGTTATATATATATATGACTTATATATACTTATATGACTGTTTCCCTCCCTCAAAGCGATCCTGAAGTAGTTTTGAAGTGCCTGGTCAGTTTTCTTGGTTTGCATGACAACTGATAAATGATGATAGATGCACTGTAGAACTCATCTTTCTTCTCAAAACCAGGGAAAATCAAAGGAAATCATCCGTTTATGCCACTACTCCCATGAGTACGCGTTGTCTTCCTGCCGTGCCCCTCCTGCCGCTCCTCGCTCTGGTTGTCAGCTCAGTTGCGAGGCGTTGGCGTCGTCGAGGTGAATGCACCGAATTTGGTCGTCGACCGTCGATGGACATCATGCACAAAGCGAACAACAACTACTTTGCTGTGCGGCATGTACAACTGGCATGTACAACTGATGCAACGAACAATGAGTTGCTGAACAAAAAGGATTTGGACATCTCGTGGTGCAAAGTTCATGGGACATCAACGGGCCTGAAAAACCTCAAAGAGACCTCAACGACCAGCGACCAACACGATTGGTTCCAAAAAACTACAATCGGGCAGCACGCCCCAAGGCCAATCATGGGCCACCTCCCTCCTGCACAATTCACAGCCATCTTCATCTTGGCTCAGTCATCTTTCGTCTCTTCATTGAGACGGCGCCTTAAGGGTTTCAGCTCCTGACGGCTTCAGTTGCGGGTCAAAAAGCCTTTTGAGGATCAGTTGGTGGAACGGTCTGGTGTACCCTAGTGTAGTCTCTCTGCTTCATTACTTGTGTGCGTGTTTTTTTTTTTTCCCGTGGGGTGGAGGGGCAGCAGGGGCAACTGATTGTTTTCCTCATGAACTCGTCCTGATCTTTCACATCAATAGAGGTGCCAGCCGCACTTGTGATAATGATTCAACAACAATTTCTTTACTTCGAGTGATCCCCACCATGACATTTCAATCATTTGTTTTCATGCCATGGTGAGAAACATGTTGCCATGGCCTATGGTTGTGGTTTTCGTTTTTGGTTGTGGGTCCTCGGGTTTGGGATTATTAATATTTTAGTGTTAGGGTGTTTGCACCGGGGTGTTGCCAGGGTCTCCAGGTCAGCATGCACAAGCGCTACCCTGTGAGCACTTGCCACGCAAAATGCCACACACAGAGGTAACTATATTGTCGTGGTTGTGTGGTTGTTGTGTGTCTGTGGTTGTGTATAAGGTTCTGTGGTTGTGTGGTTGTGGTTCTGTTCTGGGAGATGAACCTGTAGATGTATGTGATCTGTGCTGTCTGCAAGTCGTGTTTCCTCTACCCCTCAAGTCCTTGCATGACTAGACTGATACTACCAACTACCAACACACAATTTTCAGGGTAGTGGGGTAGCCCATTTTCACACAACCCCACACTCTGACAACTCCAAGGCTTTTGGGGCTCAGGTCAAAGCAATAAAGCTAACAAGTAGGGGGCCCCGTGCTTGTTTGAGAGCTAGGGCCAGGGAGAGTGTTGATTGTGTGTTTGTGGTTGTGTGTTTGTGATTGTGTGCTTGTGATTGTGTGTTTGTGATTGTGTGTGTTTGTGGTTGCGTTTGCGGTTGTGTTTGTGGTTGTTTGTGATTGTGCTTTGTTTTTGGCTATGTATGTGATTGTGTGTTTGTGGTTGTGTTTTGTAATTGTGTTTTGTTGGTTGTGTATGGTGTATTGTGTGTGTAGTTATGTTTTTGGTTGTGTGTTGCGTGTTGAGGTCCGGTAGTGCCCACAGTGATCTGGCACTTGCAGTTGATGTCCGTGCAGCGCCCAGTGCGATCGGGAGCTGGCGATTGAGGTGGCGCGGAGGAGGAGGAGGAGGAGGAAGAGGAGGAAGAAAAAAACTATGATACAATCTAACAACCCTCAGCTGGCGAAGGGGAGCAAGCGCGACCCATGACCCGATCCATAAAACTCACTTCAGGGACTCTCCGGAAGCTCATGACCAGTTGTGAGGTGCTTGCATTTGCATGGCGGGAGCTGCAAACATCCTCTTCCACTGGAGGCTTCTCTTCCTCTGCTGCCTGCACAAACAATCCAGCCAAACAAGGATACCAACTGCTTGGGAGGCCAAACTTTAAATAGGTTCGATCTAAGAATGATAGAATTGATTCGATCTGTTATTCAACGGCCCACACTCGGAGGCTCATCCCCTTATCTGCACAGGGTACCAGGCTGATTCGCCCGCCCTCACGCCTGCGCTCGTGGCCAGGCACAGCGGGCTACCGAGCGGCCGACCTCAAGGGCCTCAGAACTGCTGTGGAAGAGCCAACATAGAGTGCAAGAATGCTCACATATATGCTTAATTACTGCTTCTCTTTGTCATGTGATTTTTCTTTTTTTCCGTTGGAAGTGAGACATGATCTTTTGTGGTGAATTTACAAATCGGACATTATCGCCGATTGGTCAGGCAAATTACAACACAGGAAATCGATGGCACGGCGACGAACGCCGTGGTTTTCGGTTGACACCACGTCGCCGTGGTCAACTCTCAGCCCTTGACATTTGCGCCCCGTTCTCGGATGCCGCCTCAGTTGAGGAGATGCTTCGAGCACGTCTTATTCAATTGGATATGTCACAAACAACGGCACAGGGTCAAACACGCAACTATTAAATATATTGATTTCTAGCAATACCAAATTTACCAAGACCATTGATCACAAAATGTAGAATGAATAATAGTGCAATGCAAAGTACGTCTCTCACGATTGGAGCGTTTTTCTGGGCGTTTGTCTAGCCTCAAACAACACAAATTACATAGATACCAACTCATATTCAAGGAGCAGAAATAGTCCAAACACCGCGAACTGTCGAATGCTTGGTGATTCCTCATACTCTCCGACCTCCAAACCCAGCAATGAGGGATGGAAGAAGTTTGGCACCCAGCTTGGCACCCAGCTCCAAAAGCTGCCCAAGGCTTTGATCATCCCATTGTCATCCGACCTCGACCGTGAATCACTAGGCGGTCCAGGCGACCGGGTTGACCAGGCGACCTAGTCTTGCCTAGTCTTTCTGACGCGTGAAGTTTTTAGGCCTTTGATTTAGAACAGTCGTAAGCTTATGAAGAATCAAACAAGATTCTGCAAACAAAATGATTGGGGTCAATGTACAAGTAAACAACAAAACATAACACACAAACATGATCATATTCAGCAGGAAGTTCGGAAGGAAAGGGCAACCAACATGTGCTAAAACATGAGATCTGCATATATCATGGATGACTATACATGCTCACCAATTTATATAATTACATGCGTTGACCGCGCAAGGAACTTACAACATTTAAGTGCAAACTTCTCTTGACTTACGCATGGGTCGAAACCAAACAAACAACATAGGTGGCAGATGGTTGCAGTCTCTGCATGTATAGGATTCATTTGTTCGTTCTCCACTCGCATGTACATGCATGTACAGGGCTTTGACCTCCAAGCTTTAGCTGCTCTACGGCAACGCAAGTGCGAGACTTGGCCAAGACACATGGTTGCTCTGGCTGCAGCCTGTGACGCTGAGCGATGCAGGCTGCACTTGCAATTATTGTTTGGCATACGCAACATGCGTGGAAATGCGTGGAATTCATAGGGTGATACGCCACCCTCAGAAGTTGCGTCTGCAATCTCTGTGGTCTCATGCATTTTTCAACGGATGTGCGTTGAGACACACTTGACGCTTTTTGAACCAATGAGAGCAACAGTGTTCCTGTATTTCACTTGGCTGATCTCATCAGCTTGCTCACATGTTCCCGCTCCTGAGCTCCTTCCCATTCCCCAACTCTGGCCGTCACAGCAAAACAATAACGCACAAACGCTCTGGACCAGCAGCGCACGAAGCCGCGAACTCTGGCCGCCTCCAAGGTTTTCAATCGCCGTTCGTAGAGTTCCTGTGCCTGCGAACGTGTTGGGTGACGCTAATTTCAGTGCCGTCTGGGCAGGGGAAGTACCACCGAAGCGGATGAACAGCTCCATCTTTCCGTCCATCCGCAACAAACAGCCTCCATTGGTGAGGCTGTTTCAGTGAGATGACGACCATCGATGGATTCAGTGGGTTAGCTTTCCGTCGCCACATGCTCTGAATTGCGACCATGTTCCGAATAACAGGTGGTGAACTCCACCTCCCATGATTGCTCCCCTGCATTGACATGGACCCCCAAACCCACTTGGTTGGTATTCGGAAAATGGTCAAAACCACGGGTGAATTCTCAAGTTCCATGTTACCCTGGAATCATGAACAGTGGTTTGTGGAGGAAGATATAGTTTTCCAGTCTGGTCCATTTTCAGGTTCCTTGTGGGTCTATTTCAAGGAGTGCACCTGATGAGTCCACCCGCCACACCAGCCTTGACCATGCGCAAAACCTTCTGCTGCTCCAGCGCGCGCAACGAGGATCCCAGGCGCAGCGCCCGGTCCAAGGGCACGGATCGAGGGAGTGCCAACAAGGCCTGGCGGGTTGGAGCATCATGCATGGAGAGGTGTGTTATCTTTTGCTTTTACTCAAAGCAACGAAGGCACATGGTTATGAAGGATCGTATAAGTTGTATGTATATTATATAGATATGTGATCTTGAGTGCATGCTTAAAAACAATAGTGCTTATCATAAAGATAATCATAGCTGAATCAACATGCGAATATGGCAACATGTCAAGTGTCTCGTTTTAGCTACCATGGAAACGAATGAGAGGCTTGATGTCAGCATGAGAGGCTTGTTTCAGCTTGACCCCATGCATCTGTTTTCAAATGGATTGATCCGTTTCCTGATTAAGTGTCAAACCACTAGATTCTTCAACACCGATTCAGCTACACTTGCCACAAAAGAATATTCCTAAACCACTGCATGTCCATCTACTTGTGACCAGGTGGCTCCCACCGACCCGGGGACCACGTCCTCCGCTCTCCGCTCTCCACTCGGACCGGCCTCGGCCAAGGCCTCGGCGTCGGACTTGAGGCGCAAGAGCTCCTGACGCCTCAGCAGCAGCAAGGCGCATACCACGTAGTCACCTCAGACAGGTCAATGACTTATAGGGAGACAGGTTCATGACTGACTCGGGAATGAGGAGGAGACAGGGGGGGCCAGGCTATGTGGTGATGTGGTTATGTGGTGCGTCTTTGTGCATGGTTTGAATGACATGTAGTAGCAAACTTGTGATGTTGGGTCAGAACTCTGACTATTTTATCCAGCACCTGATTTTATGTGATCAGAAGTAGGTCCACAGAAACACAGGGAATGCTGTAGAGACTCCAGGTGCTTCTGATGTTTTCAGCCCAATTCGATCCAAGCTGCAAAAGGCAAATCCCTGAGAATCTGCAAGGACGGCATCCTAGGCGAATCCGGAATTGGCCAGATTAAAAGAAACAAACAAACACCTGCATGGTTGTTAGTCGATGAACCGGTTGGTGAAATTGAATTTTGTGTCGACAAAAGCTACAAATATATAAGTCTTCCTTGAACAGAAAGCTTTCAATGTTGGTTTAAATACCGTAAATACAAGGAGCTGCTTTTGAATCATGCTTTGCCAAACAAGGCATTTGCAATCTTCTGCCTCGACCAAGGTGCCCAAAGCTGAGCACAGCTCTCCAAAGGCAAGCCACTGCGCGTGCAGAAGGCTTCGCCCAAGCGGGTGGCGACAAAGACCATCAAGCCCTGATGATCCCTCAGATGACTGGTTGGTGGTTTCAACGATATCGAATCAAACAGTTACATGAGCCAGCGGGTGAAAACTGATCCCAAGTACCGTTGAAAATAGAAATATCCGGAAGCACCAACTAAATGATGGTTTTTCCAACCGCCTTGGGATGTCCACCTACGCCACAGGGTACACCCCTACAGGTACCCCCCTGCCGGTCCTTGCCAAGTTCACCTCGCGAAAATAGTCCCTACAGGGACCTCCAACAAAAACACTGAAACCAACATCCTCGCAAGTCTACCAGCAACACGTGGGCAAAAACAAAGGTCCAGAGATGTCCAGAGTCCTGCCCTCCTCCAAAGTTGAAGCTCTGACTGCCAGAAGTTGAGTGCCCCAGCATGCTCGGAATTACAAAACAACGAAAACAACAAAGCCAGGAGATCGGTCGCTGCAGGTGGAGAAATCATCAATCACATGCCGCACCCTTGTTGGACCCAAGAAGGATCAAAGGGAACCTTTGGAACCAAGTCACACCACAAAGAACAGCATGGCTTCAGGAATCCGGATCAAGGTGTGACTTTGTGGTTCAAGGTATGATGTGGTATACCATTGAGGTGATACCTTTTGTGTGATACCACAAAGAATCCAGATCAAGGTATCACACAAAAGTTTTTTTACATATATACTTGAGAGAGGAGGGGGTGAACGAAAGGTAGCAGGCAATCACAAGCAACCCTGGTAAAAGTCCATGACGGCGTGAACCGGCGGAGGGGTGATTTGATCCATGGGGGGGGCCCCCCCCCCCGGACGAACAGAATCAACTCTTAAAGGACCAAACTCAATGCACAATCCCAACTCCTGATTGTAATACATTGTTGCTAAAGCAAGGAGAACTCAGGTAGCTCAAGCTACCTTTCGTGATATATATATATATATATATATTTAGATCTATTTATATATAGATGGTCGGCGCATGTCGGCCCATGGCATGTGGCGAACGAACCCCATGGAAACGCACCCCAAACATCGACCAAGACCATATAACCATATATATATATAAATATAAACTACCTTGACCCAACCCTTCACCTCAGTCCCAGTCGAATGTTTGGACACCCAACAAGCCCGACCATGACACTCAATGAGGTCGACCCGAAACGCCTCCCAACCGAGCGACAAGACCTCCACCAGATCCGGATCATAGGCTTTCAGCAGCTCGTGAACTCGACGTGCACGGAAGGTTCTGGTCTGCTCGTCATCACCCGCCTTCATCTCAGTCAAGAGCCTGACATTCAGAGAAGGTGATTCTGTAAGCAGGCAAATCAGCTTCAAGCTAGGAAACATAGCAAGCAGCTAGTAAGGGACAATCAATTCTTTCACAAGCTGCTTGTTTGCTATATCGGCTTTGGGGCTGAGTGGAGGAACCTTCTCTTTGTTTTCTCACTCGCATCTTAGGCTTCTCCATGATAAAACTTCTTGCACATAAAGTCAGAGTCCTCACACACTAAATCACAGCTGAGGATGCACTTATGTTGTTTGGTTGCTATGATATGTTTGCTGTAGCTATTGCAGCCAAGGAACTGGAAAAAACACCAAAAGGCATCTGTCTCTGCTTCTTCCAAGGACTCGCTGTCCGGTAACAAGCCTTGCAGCTTTAGGCTCAATGAGCCAAACCAAAGAGCACCGTCAGTAACCGTGCTCATGGGGATGCTGAACTAGGCCACCCATCCATCTGCCAAGGCAAAGAAAGTGGCGAAGAAGAATGAACCACCATTTTTTTGGGACACGCGATTCCAAGCAACCCCTGACCCGAACACATATGTTGTCGTTGGTTTGATTCAGAATCGGATGACCATCGACTAAGCAGCTCAATCTGTCAGCCCATTGGTCCGTTTTAGGGGGGTTAAGGGGTCACACCCAAGGTCGCCCAAGTCAAATCGTTTAATGTCTTGTCAGTTGTTCACATCCCCAAGTTCAACAGCATTATACCTTATGCCATCCTACATCCAGAATTCAACTTATTAGATCTCATCTTTGAACACATACAACCCTCCATCCAACAAACATAGAAGTGGAGTTCACCCCCTATAGGAAAACGATCTTTTTCCAGCGACATCCACTTCCATGTTTGTTCACCCTCACGAGAAAGGACCCTTTATGTGGAACCCTCATGTATTACAGCAATGAGTTTCCACAACCTTCTAGGCTCTTTCCCTCATGCGTCACGAGCCACCGAAGATCAGCAGTGCGGCGATCTGCACGGCGCCGCGGAAGAGGCGCCCCTGGAGCGAGGCATACGCGGTTCGACGGGGCACGCGGCGAATGCGGTTCCTGAAACATCAAGTGCCCACCAGGTGTGAATTTGGACCATGTCCCTGGAGTCCATGGGAAGGTGCCCCAAAATGGAGAAGGATGGAAGATCCGTGGACCATTACATACTATTGCACTGGACAGTGATGGCATGGCAATCCGGACTTGCAATCAAATAAGCAGCCCAGTGCAGCACCCCTACTCGTGAAGTCACACCTGTTCTGGTCGAACAACACATGGTGTCCCAAAGAAAACTTCTGGACCCAAACCGTCCATGCTCTGTTTGACTCACCTTCCAATCACTCATCATCTGATCAGCCCACAGCCGTTGGCCACACGTCGCGTGAGAGGTTGGTGGGTTCTTTCACCAGACCTCCCTTCACCGACCTCACGCGCGTCACCATGACCGACACCCAGGACGTCGCCCGGAGTGCCTTGGGAGCGCTGATGGTTTGCGCCACGGAGGCCTCGGGGTCCGCTGATGGTGGAACAGCGGAGGTCTGGAGGGATTCAGCCGAGCCATTTGGAGGGTGGCTCCTTTGGCTCATCTGGCCAGGTGTATTGGATCGATATGAAGCAAAACAGTTTTGATCTTCAGTCGCTTGCAAAGGTTGCGGGGGATTTGGCAGGGCCTTCAACTTTGGCTTGTTGCTCCTGGCCGCCGGAAACGCCATAAATTACCAGGATTTACCAGGTGTGTTGGTTCGAGGCCGAAAAAAGTTCGGTCGGCTAAAGTAGATGTTTACACTCTCAGAGTTTTTATGTTCTTACCATTGATCTTGAACACCCTTGCAAGACTTCGGAAGGATACGGAACACGATTCAAGGAGGTGAGGCCTGAAAACATCCCGAGTTTTGTGGGAAGCCCGGTACCCCAAAACATAAATAATAGGCCCAAAGGGTGTCTGTCTTGCCTGAAAACGGAATGAACACATTGAACTTGCGGCGCTTGAATGTGCTTGATCGCCAAGGTGCAATCGCATCGGACAAGTTCTCTGTACACATAAAGGCCTCTCCTGGCACCGTAGAGAACAAATCAGGGCGACATCCACACACTTGTTCAGCCTCTTGGGCGGCGATATCCACCCAATGGCGATCATCCTCCACCGTTGCACAAACAGTTCTGGGCTTCTCTCCAGTTCCATATGCACATATAATGAATTAGGTGTTGTAGCAGGAGCTTTGCAGTAGTTCCCTTTTCCCTAGACAAATCTTCCATCTTCCAAACGACGCTCCAACGACGCTTCTCCCAGCGACCTGCGCGACCGGCGCTCGGACCTGCAGTCGCCGGGTCCGTCCTTTCCAGGCGACCTTCAACTCCGACTGCAGCTCAGAGCGGAGCTCCTTGGCCTGGGGTCGGTCGCTAAAGGAGTCATCCAGTATCTCGCTGCCTTTTTCCGCTCAACAGAAACGTTTGCCCGTAAACATGTATCAAACTCCCCCAAAAGCAACCTTCGAATGGTTTCTTGAACGATCAACTGGCTGGACTGCCTGCAGTTCAGACGTACACCACGTACTATAGCGGTGCCAGATGATTGAGCAGGAAACCACAGCTTAGGGGAAAAACCACCAAACAACCAAACAAAGAACAAACATGTCCAAACTTTCCAGCTGTTCTAAGAAAGCCGTGGACCCTATCTTTGTTTTGCAAACTTCCCAATCTCCACCAACACTGACACACGTCGCGCCCAAACAAACATCTCGCCTGGTCAGCCATCAAAGCACGGGAACGTAGCTCATTGTAGCCCTGGCGCGTGCGCGCCGGGTCCGGGCGGAGCAGCACGGAACGCCACTGCCTGGCAAGCGACGGCCAATGACTGGCACGGAGACAACAGGCTGTTGGTTGGCTCGTGAGGCTCATGGGATTCTGCAACGGCCCGCTCTATAGATTGCACAAGTTGGACACAGTTGATTCACAGAACTTTCTCCCACTTGGTGAGAGACCCAGAGGTGAATTTCACATGACACTTTCAATCACGGATATCTATCATCGATAATCTTTAGTCTTCAGCAGGTTCTCGTCCATCATCGTGCTTTGGATTTTTCTTGAACTTCGACTGCATTCAAATTCATCACCATCAAGCCCCTACCCTCGAGCGCGTTCCCCAGGCCCTTAAAAAAGGGCACGGCACGTTCCCCGGCCCCCTCACCTGGCCCTTTTGGCTGGGTCCATCTGCAGGCGTTCTGCTGGCGAGGATCGCATCAACCAAATCAACGCCTCGAAGTGCGAGAGCCGGTCCTGGAACGGCGACGGTCAGCTGGTGCTTGGCGGGCCATATGTGGCCATATGGGGCGCAACCGGGCACAAGTCTGGTGTTGAACAAAAGCCATCAATTCACCAATACAATCAATTTCTCGATTCTTTTTTTGGCAGCTGTGCTCAATCCGGTTCAAGTTCGGCTCTGCTCGTCTCTTCAAGAGTCTTCTTCGGTCGTTCCATCGTTCCCTCCGGTTCCCTCCTTCTCACGGATGGAGTTCCACAGGTCCGCCACATGACCCTCAGAGTCACCATAGAATTGGGCGATTTCGCTCCTCGGCATCACGATCGACATCGAACAAAGACGAAAACTCGCCCAGCACTGTCCCGGCCCAGCACCTGCTCACTGTTCTGGGGTATTTTTTCTCTTGAACATCGAAGACTTGCTGATACTTATACTACTGTGTGCATTCCAGTATTGTGCAGGGATGACCGTTGACATCCGCTGGCCGTTTCATCCATATTTCATGTGCAGCATGCCAAGCATCGGGGACTTCTTCGCATGAGTCTCCAAGCTTAAACGACTCCTGCGCGCGGCTTGAGATGGTTTGAGCAGGGTCACAGTGATGAACATAACATCAAAGGTTTTCAGGATGTTTCGGGGTGAATGTCTCACCCATACAGCACGCTGAAATGGAACCCCGGTCAAGTGGTGTACTTCACGGGAGCCTTGCTGCATGTTCTCAAGGTTCTGACTCTCCAGCCATGCTCTAATATCTATAGCAAAGTCATCAAGCTTGGCCGTCCTTCAACATGAGAAGTTACCAGATCTAGAGCCATTAAGTGACCAATTTCTGGTCTATTGTTCCACTGCCTTCTACAATTTTGCCACTCACTATGCCACTGATTCCCACTGTCCTCTCGTGCAAATATGCCACCAGCGATAGCCGCAGGGCTTCCTCTCGGTTAGACGGCGGCCTCTCTGGCCGCGGACTCTCTGCCGCCTGTGGCGCCGACGTGCAATCGACGAAAACGAATGACCAGGACACGCGTTGATGCGAACATCTCTCAAGAAAAATTGGTAACGGTAAGTACTGCCATGGAAAAATTCATCATTCCCTCCGTACCTTTGGATGAATAGATGAATGGACCGGTTCTGCACCTTTATGGATGTCTATGTCCCACGCAGCGTCATCTGTAACGAAAACAAACAGCCGAAATGATGCCGGAATCACCCGGCCGAATCAAACAGCCACTTATTCGCGAAATCACCGGAAGACGTGGGTACAACCAAATAGCCTTTTCATGTTCTACACGGCCATCAAGCCCTGATCATGGATGTGGACATGTTTAGATGCATGTATAGAACCATCGGAACAAGTGGAAGATGACACGAACCACACAAGATCAAACCCAAATCTAAGAAATACACATCTTCCGTGAAGACTGCGAGTTCATGTCTGGCGACCCTGACTCAGCTTGACTCGGTTGTGCCCACCAGCCTCAGGAGCTTCCTGTTGAACCGGGTCTACCGTGCCACTTGGAGCGCTGGGTTTGACTGCAAGACCCTCCACAAGGCCCGATTCCTGGCGACGAGCTTGATCTGGACCTTACTCAACTCTCTCCCGGACTCCCTCAGCTTCTTTACATCTATTATGAAAATTATACCATTATATGACGATTTTTTGCTAAACCATACCCCAAAGGACGGAACATGCCATTCCCCACTGAGTTTTTGGTCTTCTAGAATCCCCCCGGTCGATCCCCCCAGCAGCGACCCAGCACCGACCCAGCGCCGCGTCGTCCTCAGAGCGTGGGGAGACGCTGGCGGCGGTGGATTGTGAGCCCAGGCTTTGGCGTCGAAGCACCTGCATTTGGAGCGGTACATGCTGCTCCTTGTGCTGGCAACCTGAGCTTTCTTGTTCCAAGAGGAGAATACCTCAACACATTGCAAAACAAAGACTGGTTGACCCAGTAGCTTTTGTGATTTGACCCCAAACAGCTTGTGTTTTGTCTTGCATCAAACTGAAAGGGGCTGCACCATGGCACCTCCGGATCTGGAAACCGTTTAGGATCTGACCCTATACCGTTTAGATTCGTCCATGGTACGACCGTCGTTTTCTTAGACACGCGAAGGTTTTCCAAACGGAAGTCGGGACATGTGCCGTGCCAGTCGCATTGAAGCGCTCTCTCTTCTACACGTTGTGTCTGGACTGTGCTGTGGGTTGGAGGCCATTGCTATGAGGCTTTAGACGCCTCTTTGATCCACTGGTTCATCATCAAAAGGTTCACCTGCAACATCCTGCTGCGCATCCACCCCCACCGGCTCTTTTCAGCGAGACATCGACATCATGTTCTCCACGTGTTCTCCGCGTGCTTGTGCGGCACGCAACCCGGCAACGCCACACCACGCAACCCCACGCAACCCATTCGTGGCACCTTCACTTCGTGCTGAAGCTCCTCAATCTCATCCTGCTGTTCATCCATGTGTTCCTCCGACTCCTGGCGACCCGGCGAACAGCGCCCTCGGCCGTGCGGCCGGGCACGTGTTCGGCGTAAGCCGATGGGTCGGTGTTGAGATGTGACTGTGCAAAGATCACCTGCAAACATGTGTTGATTCCTCTTCATGCAAACATAAATGCCATCATATTCAATGGCCAAGTAGGTGTAGACTATACAATGGAGCACCAAGACTGGCACACAAACAAGTCTCAGAAATCATTTCATATCATCTGATGTGCTAGTCACCATTCGGCCCACGAGTTTCGCAAGGGGCCCTCTCACGCGAAAGGGCGCATCTCCGTCTCACGGATCACGGCGCATGAAAGATCGTGCAGCGTCACTCACATCACTCTGGTGCTGGCCTGCAGCTCCATCTGGCAAATGCGAATCAAACAATGTCTCTTCTCTTCTTTGCTCAAAGGCCAATCCAAAGCTCCTCAAGTGTGGCAGCTCGGGGACCAGGGAGGGCACCACAGCTTCCCGGTGAGAGCCACGAACGAGTCATCGGAGCAAGCATGCTCGATTCTTTTGACCTTTGAACATCTTAGAAAACACTCAATATCACTCAATCATCATAAGATGCATAGTTTTTCGTATTCTTCATCTTGAACCGCCCTGTTGGATGTATAGATATGATGCAGCTGAAAATCGATATTAATTACACACACACACATTCCCCATACACACACATATACACATTCACTTGCAACATCACCTATATACTTAAATCATCTCAAAAATCCCCCTACGAAGTGGTCCACGTGGACGCAGCAAATGGCCCTCTGGCTCAAAGCGAAGGTGAATCCCTCAATCCCTCGCTCTGCCCAGTGACGATCCAAGTTGGGCCCTCGACCTGGGTCCGCCCAGCGCACGCTGCTTGGCTGGGGGGAGCATCTCATGTGAAAAAAACAACCACTTTCGAGTGGTGTGAACAAGCCCTATACTGAAAAAAACGGAAGTCCCCTCTCAAATCCGCCGCGGAAATTCTAAAAAATATACAACTTTCGTGTGGGTACCTGTCACCGTCATTCTATCCATGAAAAGCTCGGCATCCTCGGCATCCCAGCGATCCTTCTGACCCAAGCTCCATCGACCTGGAAACGTTGCGGCCACGTCGGCGGTCGTCGGCGTCCGGAACGGCGCGCGTTGCTGAGCCATGCGCAAGTGTGGTGAGGGGGTGGGGGGGGCAGCCGGACAGAGGCTCAAAGAGTGGATCGGTTTGTGTCAGTTAGTCAGATGTTGGTCTCCCAGTGACTGAGCAGGTTCTTGGAATGAGTCGTTCCCATCTATAGGAAGCCGTTGGGAAGCTAACTCAGCTACTCTTCGGTTTCTGAGCATCCTGATGATATAGTTTCCTGAGTGTATGAGTTCAGGTTCACGCCAAAGAAGCAACAAACACTTTGCACTTCTCCGCGGCAATTTACATCAAGCGCGCAAACCACTGGTCAGTGTGGACTTGATCAAACTCCAAAGGATTTCCTCACAACCCTACTTGCAAAACTTGTTTTTCCCTGCAAGGGTGGCCATCAGCTGAACGACCGTGTCGTTCCTTCTTTTCGTGGAACGGCTCCCAATTGTCACGTTGGACCGACCAACTGCCCCGACCACGACCCACGATGGTGCCGTCTAGACGGAGGCGTTTGCTTCTCGTGAAGACGAGAACGCTCGGCTTCTGGTGGCGTTTTTCTAAGGCTGATCCCACATTATATTTACTTATAAAGGCTCTCTGCTATGAATGCCACGACTGAAGCTTTGAACAAGACGTCAATCGAGGGATCCCTTTGGTTCCAGGAAAGCCTCGACCAAGCCGTGAAATACAGGCTCATTAGTCGGACAATACACAGTGAACCCCGATGATTGGTTGATCATGCTGATCCAAAAGAGAGCGCTAGCCAAGCGGAGTTTCTGCCAAATCCACACGCCTGGGTTGGCTGAGGTAATTCCGCTGTCGTCGACGGCCATGTTGGATCCTGGCACATGGACACACTGAAATAAAGATGTGTTCCAAGAAAAGAAGTATTCTTGGGAGCATTGTCTAATGCTTTACCTCCTGGTGAACCACTTGGGCTTGTTGAGTGGGACTGCAAGGCACTCCGACTGCCCCCGGGTAGCCTCTGCAACGATGCTCCTCGCAGTCCCGGACGACTGAGGCTGAAAACGCGCTGCAGAGCAAGCAAAAAGGTGTGCTGTCAGTCGGGAAGAACGGAAGGAATAGTAAACGGCAGAAGAGAATCAACCACTTCCATGTACCCAGACACGACCCATGGGACTGCCATACATGGCTATATACATTGACCCCCCAGTGTCTGGGTCTTTGCTAGAGGGAGGGTGGCAGTTGCTCTCGACAGATCTGTAGCCTGGCTCAGGGGCGTGACAAAGCGTGCTTGGGAAGGATGGTAACTATGCTGGTGCACTGGCTGGCCGTGCTTGATAAGTTTGATGTGTAAAACACCTGGAGTTTAAAGTCTATTGAACACACATCCAACCGCAGTCTGCGATGGAGCTGCTAGGGCCTGGTGAGGCTGCTGGCTCAGGTGTTTCTCACTCTGAAATACTTTGACTGACAATCTACTCTCAAACCAACATGACCCAGGCCAACAGCATGTTTCACCAAATCCCGGACAAACATCCGGGACATCTCCAAATGACTTCTAGCAAATCAAGGAAAATGATCGGCTCTCGCATCAGTTCACACCCTTTCGCATCGGCTCTTTTTCGCGTTTTTTTGCATCAGTCCTGGACTCCCGCATATGTACAAACAGTGGGAATCTGTGGCCAGGAATCAATGAGTGACCGACCAACCAACCTCTCAAGTCCAGAAACCTCTGGCTGGACAAGGTCTACCAGACCTGGCTGTAATGGAGAATGGACAAGGTAGTTGGATCTGCATAGACCGGGTCAAAAACTAGACTATTTTGGTTGACCTACCTGGAAGGTCAAGCTACATGGTGGACCAGGGCTCCAGGTTTTGACCCACAGCCATAATCATCACCGACATAAACTAGCAACCTGGAAAAAACAGTGACCATTGTGAAATCAGTCACCGGATTGCATGAAAAGGTTTGACAACAGGCCAAGCAAACGAAATACACTGCCACGCTCCTGGCAACTAAGTCATGACAAGGAGATTTGCTCTACGAGTACCAAGTGTCCATTAATAGTTTGTTTTATATTCCCTAACAATGGCCTCTCCAGTGCTAAGAAGCACCCATTCGGAATGGTTTAGTCGGCCAGCAGGCTGCGAGCTGCACACTTCCGGGGAGTCCCAGCTTTCGTGGACGTTGCACAAGCCCTGCTGCATGTGAATTGAAGAGTGACATGATTTAAAGCTCACCTTTGGCTACGTAGCGATGAAGTAGAGATACAGTACCTTCAACTGACAAGACCAATGGCTTATCTTCATTTCAAGTGAAGTCAAAGCATGTTAGAGCTAAGATGGCACATTCCATGTTGACTTCAAGGATCAACCATCAATTGTATAACCCCGGTGTTGACCAATCCAAAATGACAAAGCCTTGCTGCATAGTGTTGCCATCCATCTTTTGGAAAGCCACTCTTCCGCCTTGGTACATGGGGTCCTCAAGCAGCTTCAGTATCTAACCGGGGGATGGATGTAGACCACACTTTGACCTCTCTGGACCCCATGACCAGCCACAAAGTGATCAGGGTGACTTGGTGCGGCCACCCTGCCCACGCACGGCATCTACTAGTCGCGATCTCCAAGCTGCCTCACATCCCTCACACATGGAAGTGTGGGCGTTCGGGCACCTGCAGCTTCTGACTTGCCATGCTTCAAGGATTCAAGGTCTTGCCGTCTCAACCCATGGAAAGCAACCCTCCACCAGTCGACAGTCTCCCCACTGCCGGCAAGGCTCCCGCACGCCGCGCCACGCGCGCCGAACCGCCGAGACCGAGACCGGCGACGCGGCGACTCGCGAAGTGTCGCGCCGGAAGCGCCTTAAGTCCATAGGGCTCAGGCTTCGAAGCCTTCTCCTCCTGGGAATCGGTACTTCGGTGGGGTTCAAGGCTTGCAAAGTGTCTGCCAATGGCCACGCCTCACACCTGTGTTCACATATGCGTTGGCATCAACCCAGTGCGGAACCCTTGGCAACCCAGGTTCGCATCAACAAAATGCGAAGCCAACACCAACGATCTGAAGCAATTGAAGCTTTAGGACGTCTCATGCCACGTCGAAACGTCGTCCTACTGCCGCCACGGCCGAACATGGCCACCGCAGCTAACACCGCTCACCTCCCGCGTCATGCCTTCCCCGTCCTTGAAACTCTTCAGTGCCTGCTGGAATCGCTCCTTGTCTGTCCTGGGCCGGGTGTGCGTGGCGTGCTGAAGCTGTTGACTTCAGAATGATCCCTCAGGAAAAAGGAAGAATGAACCTTAACCATTGACATGATTACCTCCATTTGTGTGTTTGCTCATCTCCAAGTTTACAAAGAAAAGTCACCATCCACGGCTGTGCTGATCCATAAATCCCCCACTTTCAAACAGGGAAGATCCCAAGAACATGCAACAACTTAATTCATGGACTTCTTTAGAACCGGATGGTGCTATATAGAATAATTCTGGCTATAGTCAGGACTTTAGTGGCTATAGTCATCTAGTTTCGCTCCTTTTTGTTGCCCCGCTTCAACCAGTCATAGACTCAGCCGAGCGAATTCGGCAGTTCGGCCCGGAACATGCGTGAAAGGCTGCGCATGACGGTCGTTCATTCCAAAGCGCACGGGGAGCGACCAGTTCCAAGCGACCAACTTGTTGCCCTTCAGCCTGGGGGTCCCTGGTTTTTGCTGCCCAGTTTTTTTGCTGTATCTCAAAGCAAGGGATAAAACATGGGTATTTCTGACTGCTTCGTGGTCCAAGTGGCGGCTCACCATGCGAATCAATGGCGAAGCGATCTTGCTGTTCCTGCCACACTGGCGAAAGCACCAAGCCCGGCTGAGCACCAAGCGCCATGGTTCTGAGTGTGTCCGAGTCCAAACAAGCATGAATATACACCAGTGAACACTAGACAGTGAGCATCACTGGGTGTGGACAACTTATTCTGTACACAGGTGTGATCAACTGAACCATCGTTGAATCTTTGGGAGTGGTCTGAAGACCTGGCTAGTGAATCGTACAAATCCAGACCTGGTCAATCGCACTCATTCCAAAGAACACGGTGAGTTGCTGCACACCCTGGATGAAACGTCAACATCTTCATCCAGCTTCTCCAACTGTTGGTTTCGCCCGTTCCCGTGAAACCCGTCTCTTTCCGAAACGCATGCGTACCCTGTGCCCAATCCAGTGCCCTGTCGACAAACAAAGTTGCTCACATAATCCAAAAGCAACAAAAGTATTAATCAAAGGAAGTTTAGAAGGAACTTCCGTGTTACGGACATTCAACAGCTGTCCAACCACCACTCATCATACACCACTCATCAGATTTCGTGGCAGGTGCAGCAATTTGTGAACCTCCATGTGCAGATTTCGTGGCAGGTGCAATACAAAATGCGTTTTCGAGAGATAGCGGACGCACGAAATGCTGTATTTTTCACTAGAACCGGTGGCTTCGAACCTGGCAAGTCTAGCTCTGCGGAACGACTGCTGCGAGACGGTCTCGGGTCATGCTCGGTCGGCCGTCCATTGTGATTAGGTTGTCACTTGTCTCTTGAAGTGCAGATTTCGTGGCAGGCGCAGCACTTTGTGAACCTCCATGTGCAGATTTCGTGGCAGGCGCAGCACTTTGTGAACCTCCAGGCACAGCACTTTGTGAACCTCCATGTGCAGATGTCGTGGCAGGTGCAGCACTTTGTGAACCTCCAGGTGCAGATTTCGTGGCAGGCACAGCACTTTGTGAACCTCGAGGTGCAGATTTCGTGTCAGGCACAGCACTCTGTGAACCTCCAGGTGCAGATTTCGTGGCGGGCACAGTACTTTGTGAACCTCCATGTGCAGATTTCATGTCAGGCACAGCACTTTGTCAACCTCCATGTGCAGATTTCGTGGCAGGCACAGTACTTTGTGAACCTCCATGCGCAGATTTCGTGGCAGGCACAGCACTTTGTGAACCTCCATGTGCAGATTTCGTGGCAGGCACAGCACTTTGTGAACCTCCATGTGCAGAATTTCGTGGCAGGCACAGTGCTTTGTGAACCTCCAGGTGCAGATTTCGTGGCAGGCACAGCACTTTGTGAACCTCCATGTGCAGATTTCGTGTCAGGCACAGCATTCTGTGAACCTCCATGTGCAGATTTCGTGGCAGGCACAGGTGCAGATTTCGTGGCAGGTGCAGCACTTTGTGAACCTCCATGCGCAGATTTCGGGGCAGGCACAGCACTTGTGAACCTCCATGTGCAGATTTCGTGGCAGGCACAGCACTTTGTGAACCTCCATGTGCAGATTTCGTGGCAAGTGCAGCACTTTGTGAACCTCCATGTGCAGATTTCGTGGCAGGCACAGCACTTTGTGAACCTCCATGCAGATGTCGTGGCAGGCGCAGCACTTTGTGAACCTCCATGTGCAGATTTCGTGGCAGGTGCAGCACTTTTGAACCTCCAGGTGCAGATTTCGTGGCAGGCACAGCATCTGGCAAGCTGGAAGCTGAGAACTGGCGACTTTGTAGTACAACTTTAGTACGCGGAGTATCTGGCGAGCTGGGCGATGAGAACTGGCGACTTTGTAGTACAACTTTCGTACGCGGAGTATCCGCGGAGCTGGAAGCTGAGAACTGGCGACTTTGTAGTACAACTTTAGGTACGCGGAGTATCCGTGGAGCTGGAAGCTGAGAACTGGCGACTTTCTAGTACAACTCTAGTACGCGGAGCAATCTGTAGAGCTGGAAGCTGAGAACTGGCGACTTTCTAGTACAACTTTAGTAAGCTGAGAACTGGCGACTTTCTAGTACAACTCTAGTACGCGGAGCAATCTGTAGAGCTGGAAGCTGAGAACTGGCGACTTTCTAGTACAACTTTAGTACGCGGAGCAATCTGTAGAGCTGGAAGCTGAGAACTGGCGACATTGTAGTACAACTTTAGTATGCGGAGTATCTTGCAAGCTGGACGATGAGAGAACTGGCGACTTTGTAGTGCAACTTCAGTACGCGGAGCAATCTGTGCAGCTAGAAGCTGAGAACTGGCGACTTCGTAGTACAACTTTAGTGCACGGAGTATCTGGCGAGCTGGACGAGGAGAACTGGCTGACTTTCTACTACAACTTTAGTACATCTGTAGAGCTGGAAGCTGAGAACTGGCGACTTTGTAGTACAACTTTAGTACGCGGAGTATCTGTGGAGCTGGCGGGTGAGAACTGGCGACTTTTTAGTACAACTTTAGTACGCGGAGCAATCTGTAGAGCTGGAAGCTGAGAACTGGCGACTTTGTAGTACAACTTTAGCACGCGGAGTATCTGGCAAGCTGGACGATGAGAACTGGCGACTTTGTAGTACAACTTCAGCGCACGCGGAGCAATCTGTGCAGCTAGAAGCTGAGGACTGGCGACTTCGTAGTACAAGTAGAGTTGTACTGGCGAACAGTGTAGTACGCGGAGGAGTCATCTCTCGCTGCTCCTTCATCTCTCGCTGCTGAGTCAGCTCTCGCTATAGCCATCTCTCGCGGCTGAGTCATCTCTCGCGACTGAGTCATCTCTCGCTGCTGAGTCATCTCTCGCGGCGTGCACGTTCAGTTCATACTGATAGTATTTGGTTGCAGTTATGCAGGACAGGACATTCAACTGCTGGTCAAGACACCACTCATCATACACCAGTCAGCATACCCCACTCATCATACACCACTCGTCATACACCACTCATCATACACCACTCAACATACACCACTCATCATTCATCACTCGTCATACACCACACATCATAACCCAACACTGGTTGCAGTTGATTGTTTTGTTAGCAGGTCGGTTTGTACTTAAGGTTGAAGTTTTGGGCGCAGTTCATACTGACAGTATTTGGTTGCATTTTATGCGTGACAGGTTTTACATGCCAATTCGGATTCCATGCACTTTGATGTGTGGTATGAAAGGCCTGCCGCCACTGAAGAATGCCACGGTGGGATGTGTGTCGATGTGGACCGCATCCTTGGCAAGTCGTGGTGGCCGGATGTGTGTCATCTCTCGCAGGGGGCACACACACCTTACACACGTGGAATCCCGTGGGTCAAAAGTCCGGAGCGCGTGCGTTTGACTGGAGGACGCGCATGTTGGAGAGAACGTGGACACTCCTATAGGTCAATTTCTTCTTATAGGAAACTTCCGCCGCCGGCTTGCCCGGGAACTACTTGTATATTATATATATAATATTTGTATATTATATATATATTATATATATAATATATATATATATATTATACCGTATATTTATGTATATAACAACTCTGTCTCTGACTAACCGTCCCATTTCCTTGAGAACACCAGTCAGCCAGTCCTTTGAGAAGGTGATAATGGTGTAGCTGCCCATATCCTTTGGTTCTCCCGCTGGCTTCACCCCATTGAGGATCCACCTCGGAACGGAGAAGTCGTTCCGGTTACTTGGAACGACTGCGACTCGGGGCAGCCGAAGCCCAGGTGCTTGGTCTCAGCAAAATGCTTTGGAGCTGTACATGTACATGTTATTACATGTTGTAGATGAATGGTCTGGGAAAGGATACACAAAATGGATCAAGAACGAACTTAATTCTTTGTGAGTTTAAAACACCTCAACAATCCCCATTGAGCGTGACTGTAGAAAAAGAAAGCAACGAAACAAGCAACCATATCCGTTCAAGTCAATCATTGGCATCAAGGGATCATTGAGCTCGACTGAGCAAATCACACACAATCCACACCCAAACAGTTGGCTCCTATCTTACTACCACTCGAAGCCACTCATGGAGGACCACTTGAGGCTTGCCAAACTGTCTACATCCTCCTCTACCGTCTATGTGCTGCATGCGCTCTGAGCAGCACATGTGCGCGACATGTCACGATCGATGAAGATGTGTGGCCTTTCTCCCGCCAATCTGAGGCCCGCGGCCAAGGGGGCAGCGCTGCGTGCGCGAGGCTCGCGAAAGCTGCCACCAGGACCAGGAGCCCTCGGAGAACAGAGTCCAGTCAGTTACAACAGGCTGCAGTCTGTGACCAATGATGACGAAACTGAAAACGATCCAATCAAACTATGAGAAATCATGCTTCGCACGACACGAAGCCCCAATCGAAATCTAGTTGAAATGCTTGCATATATATATTAATATATATATAACTATACAATATATATATATATAATATCTCTATATATTATATATATATGCTTGTCAGGTCTATCCAGGTCTACAATGCATCGCAGGCTGCTCAATCAAAAAATGACACATCCTTTTTGCCGCTGCAAACGAGCTACCTGCACCTGGTCTCCTCGCTACCTGTTAAAGAACGAGGGTGAAAGGGTAAACATATGCAAACATCCCACGTTTTCTCTTGCAACAATTGGACTCTGACATCCATCACCAGCCATCCCTCGAGCTTGCTGGCGGAGGCACCCCTCATGGCTAGCAGCGCCTTCTTGCAAAAAGCGCTGGTGTCAGGACCAAAGGGTCAAGGCTCGAGCCCAAAGGGTTGTTCAAATGGCAATGGTAACAACCAGTGAGCATCATACATGAATACAAAGCAAAAACGATTCACAACTGATGGTCGTTTGTATGTCATTTCAACATTGCTATTTCAATGAACTATATGAATATGGTGGACCATGTTGATCTGTCATAATGAGGGGGTGATATGAGGTGATAGGGGAAAAAACAATGGGAAACGCTTTCCACAACATCATCCCATGGAGATGGGGATCCTTGGGAAAATCACCGATGACTCAAAATGTTGAGGGAATGCGATGCATCATGTTTAAACTGATGGGACGCCAAACAAGCATAAACAATCTACGGGGAGGTTTGGAGCAAACAATCTACACACGGCAGCTCAGTGAGAACATATTTCTTCTCACTGGACACCAAAAGGACGAGGGTAGCGGTGGCGGACTCAGGTTGTGTTGGGAAAGAACGGACCGGACTGAAACAGATGGGGCGAACGGTCGAGACACTCTTCGATTGGGAGAGAAGAACAACGTCCTACAATTCCCAGCCAAAGGCCACAGCGAAAACCCACCCGTGGGTCTTATGCGAAGGGCCAGCATAAAAAACGCCCTCAACCCCTCCGAATTCATCTAATGACAGTTCAGACTGCTTCGATATCGAATCATCGTGGGAAGCCAGCACTCACGAACGATGTTGACACCTGTGTGAATTGAAAAACGAAAGGAGACCCGATGAGCTTGGGGAGCCATGGCATGGCTGGAACGCTCTGCAACGCGAGGCTCCGAGAAAACAAGAATGCCCTGGTCTCTCTGTCGGACTCCAGGGTATATTATTGGATGAAGAAACAACCATCCTGAAGGTTTCTTGTGCGTAACTTACAGCGACACAACTCTGAAGTGACTTTGAGTTGACACATCTCTGATTCAAGCCACCCGGAAGGCACCCAGCCACCCAGGCGCGCCGGATGTGGTGCACTGGAAGAAGCACCCTCCTTTTGGGGCACGCGAGTCCACGCAATGGGTGACGCATGCGGTGGAAACGGGTTCTCAGTGGAGAAGAGGGTCATCTCTCATGAGCCAAGAGGCCTCACTCTGCTTTCAAGATGAGGGTCACGTAGCAGTTTCGCCCAAAGCACTGCCCTCCTCTCAGGCTGGTAAATGGCGGAAGCAATGTTTCCTCTTCCAACCAGGGGTGAGCACACTTCTTGCTGAGTTGGAGACTTGTTTTTTGCACACGTAATGCTTTTGGGTACGAATACAAAAAGGTGGTTTGATGTGAATGGTAAGGTATGCGCCTGTTGACACCGGTCCCACTCAACATTGGTCTTTTAAGATCGTTGATAGATCAATATTCATGGTGCTTGTGTGGCTCCACATGTCTCACATCTGAAACCAGCGAACCAGCATGCTTTCCCCCTCTCTTTCTCTCTCTTCCTCTTTCTCCTTTTCTTTCTTTCTTTCTTTCTGTCTTTCTTTCTTTCCTTCCTTCCTTCCTTCCTTCATCAACTTTCCTGCACCCGATCCTCAAACTCCCAAAATAGTCTGAGTCTATATAAAGTATCCAGGTCCATAGCATATATCATAATATACTATACAAACAACAAAAGCACATCATACTATCCCAAACAAGCAAGCATCTGATTCTCTTGTTGGCCAACCCAACTTTGACTCCAATTCCTCGGCTCAACGAGAGCGTTCAAAAACCTCCACCTCGCAGAAACGAACACCGCGGCCGGCGGCCGGTCGGGCGACTGGCGACGCCTCACCAGCCGCGGGGCCGGCGATGTGTCTCTGGGAGAAACAGAGCGCGGCCGTGTGAACGATGGGTGGATGGAAGGGAGCTGATTCAGGCATAAACGCAAGAGATGTTTGCTTGAAGTTGGATTTATGTTGGTTCGTGGAATGGTTTCAGGAAGTCGTGGAAAGCAGCCGAGAGAGGGGTCGGAATTGACCACGATCTCTTTTGTTCCATCCATTCCGCTGGCCAGATGCTCGACAACGAGCCATCGCCAAGCATCGTTTAAATCGACTTCGATGGGACCGACGTGGCCCGTGATCGGCAGATCTTCAGCCCTGCCAAGGGTTCTCGTCTGAATCGAGTATTCCTCATCTGGTTTCTCACTTTGAGTGAATCTGGAGAATTTGGATGTGTGGCTCAAACAGGGACGTTCTGACCCCACGGTTCGGTTCGCCCATTGGGGGGCGAAAGAAAGGGGAGGGCCAGGGGGGGCCTCTCCAGTAGAATACACTGCCATTTGTTTGGGGGATTGATCTCCATGACCGATTGCCCTTAACCAAGAACAGAATGGATGGTGTAATCTGCTCAAACCAGTGATCACAAATAAGATATTGATTGACACATATATGTTAAGCACAGGGTCTGCCAACATATGTTTAAGCGGGTTGGGTCCGTTTGGGCCTACTTCATGATCTGTCCGGTTTCATCCGGCGCCATCCGTCTCATTGAGAAACCCTTGGCGGTCGCTGAACGTTCGGATGTAAAAAGAACGAGAGATTGCTCATTGATGTCTCTGGATCCAAAGATGTTGTGAATTGATGAAGTTGGGTATGAAGGTATCAACCTGCTGTTTGTAGGCTTAGCTCGTGACGATCCCATGCCTTTGGGAGCATCTGAATCCCCTCTTGTCTTCTGAGACTCTAGTGCACCAAAAGAGCTTTGAGTTGAACCTGGTGCACATCATTCATTTACACCGACCAATGTTTGACAGCAGTGGCATTTGCTCTTGGTGCAGCCTTAAGCGAGCTCATATCATAATATATCATACACAGCCTTGCTCTTGAGCATGTCTCTCGCGGGAAGCGTAGGTCCCTGAAACTCCTTCGGGCCAAAATAGGTCGCATGACGGCGGTTTTTAAAAAACCAAACTCGCTGCCACACCGCCGCCTCGAAACAGGTGCGCTGTTCAGAACAGCAGCTTAACGAGTGTCTTTTTTGAGCGCAGCTAGCGCAGGTGAGAAAAGGCTCAAAACAAAACTGAAGAATCCACGGTGGTGCAATGTGGTGCATACCCCGGACAAGGACACAAATAAAGCTCCAGAAGCTACAGGGTCAGCACCTTGATGACTGAGTGATCATATTTTTCGCCAAAGGGCAGCTCTGGCAAGTTCACCAACAGTTCGCCAACATGAGCCGATACAAACCTTCTTGCAGGTTATCACCAGCAGTGGATAATGGATGATGATGATGATGATGATGATGATGATGATGGTCAGGGTCAAAGTCTTCTAGGACTGACTACAGGTAAGAAACCACAAAACTTCGTCTTCGAGGCGGCTTCTTAAGAAGCCCGACCATTTGGTGCTCCGGCAAATTGCTACAAAATCGATCCGTGGAAATACTTGTGGCGAGAAGTCACGCCTTTCTTCACATGTTACGGCTGATCGCAGCAAAGCCACACAATTCGTTGAAAGTTGGGGGTCAGTGTCGACTGCGATGTTGCACAAATCTGAGTTTCTTGGTGATGACATGTGTTGACTGTTCCACACTCTCCTACGATCTACCTTTCGACTTTCCCAGCCTCTGCTGCGCCGTTTTTTCCGCCTTGATTCGTGCATATGTCGAGTTGCAGTTTGGCACACTAACTCTTGATAGGGCGATAGGTGCCTCTGGGGTGTTTGTGCGAGACAAGCAACAAGCACCCTCATACCTTACAACTATCATCGTGCAGGCATGAACAACAAAAAGAACAAGCTTTAAAACCGTCTCTTTTCGAGCCTGCTAGAAACTCCATGTTCAAGTCGTTACAAGAAAGGAGGAACTCCAAAGACACCACCACCCAGAAATGGCAATTAGAAACATTAGAAAGCAAAAACAGCATCGAACCCGGGAAGCAGATCTGCTTGCTCGACATGCATCGAATGGCGGCTGGCGTGACCCTGAGACTCATCGTGGCCGTGGCAAACCTGGCACTGGTCCCAGGCGCTGTTGTGTGCCAACAAAAAAACCATACAACCCACACAAAAGCGGTATAAAACACAGCAACAAACTACTATCCATAAATACAAACTAAACAAATATAAAGATGTGTCTGTCCCTCTCAACAAAAAAGCACGAAAAACAACAGCACGACAGGTGGAAGTGCCGGTGACGAGGCGCCATCCCTGCGCGCCTAGGCCCGGATGAAGGTCCCATGCCCGTGCCTAGGCCGCCACTAAAAGAGCTACGGACGCCCAGGTCGGACGCCGTTGGGAAGAGAAGAGTGACAAGTGGAGTGATTAATACGTCATATCATATATTACGTTATATATATATTATATATTCATAATATACATTGTTTTTTTGGTTTTAATGACAATTCATCAATACACGTGGCAGCATTGGCATATGAGCTCCTTGCATGTTATTCACATATAATATGTGATAACTGTTGACATATTACATAGTTCCTGGCAGATCATGGAACGACCTCATGACCTCATGAGTTCAATCCTGTCGCCTTTCGATCAGGCAGGATCTGATGATGATTGCTGTTGGATGCTGTACTGGTGGGACAACTCCACTCAACGTCGCAGTGGAATCGCATAATCGCAGTTTGGTATCTACGGCCTGTTGATAGCGGCAAACACAGAGACCAAGGCGTTGTTCCTGAGAATGGCTGCAAGGAAACCAAAAGGAACCCTTCCTGACCCTCCTGGAGGCCATAGGCCTGTGTGGCTTTGTGCAAGAAAGGGCACCTAGGCTTCAGATTGCGTGCAGCCACCTCAAGGCTGAAGTCATCAAAAAACACAGAAGAATCTGTTGTCAACCTAAGTTGAATATGGATGATGTCCAGTATAGTGGAAAGAAATCTTGTTTCAGTGCAAGGTCCTATGGATCCTTTTTTTCTGTTTGCTGCAATATGTATTTATCTAAACAAACAGTCCATCGGGTTGTAATTCTCCGTTCCACACCGGAACAAGGGAATGAAGTAGTTCTTCACCGGAACCAGCCCTGGGAGCCCGGCAAAGGAATGTGATGCCCTTCGGGGAAGTGGATGCGAGCCTGTGTCTTTACAAACAAACGTGTTGCCAGCGCGTTGCCAATGCACGTACTTGAACGTCAAATGGATTCATGAGTTCTGTGAAGGATCTTTAAACTTGAAGAAGAGAACAATGTGTAACTGTGTTCTGTGATGGAACGTGCCACAGTGCAGTGATTCACACCTGCTCCTCCATGGTAGCAGCATCCAACACGATGCAAAAGGAGTTGCCAGTGGGCCTTGGTTGCCGGTCTCCCCAGAGACTGGGGGAATATGAACAAGACAGGAAATCCTGAAGTAAACATCAGGGGTCTTCAGGGGTCTACAACTAACTGTAAAGCTGCCTGCTCAAACATGACCAGTCAGAGTGCTGACTGTAGAACAGCCAGTCCATTGACAGAGTCGGAACACGGTGACACTGTACGAACACAGTACGAAAACTGCGAAAGGACACACTCACTGTTGTTTATTAGACTTTCAGATTCCATAAGTGGAAAATATGAGTGATCGACGAAAGCAACGTAATCCTAGAGATGATAGACAAACCATGTTGTATAAGAACACTCACGCACGCGCCTCGACAAGAAAACACTGTTTTTTCGTGAGGTCCTTCAATCTAACCGATTCATTTCAGAGTCCCAACCCCCGTTGTTTCGATGGTTGCAAATCGCTTTCCAATGATTGTTGTCAGGAAGTTGTCATGTCTGGCGACGCGACCGGCGGATGCTAGCTTGGGAACGACGTCTCGTGCACATGTCGGGTGCCAAGCACGTCTGGGGCGGTGCCTGTGAATGAATTCAACTCTTACACCACCCAGATACTTAAACCAAACCAGTTCGGTGGAGCTCGGACTTCTGGATTAAGAAATCACTGCCAAATGTCCTGCAGCACAGTGCGCGGTAAACGCGTGCTCCCCACACGCTCGGTGCTCCCCACACGCTCGGTGCTCTGAGCTCCACGCTGGTCCCGGACAAAGCTCATGAGCACTCCAGCATCCTCCTTGTCGTTGTAAGGTTCCGGCCTGGACTCGAAGAAGGTACCGGACACGAAAGGACTGGGGTGGAGGGCGAGGACCCGAAAGGAGGGCTTAGACTGAAATCCTACATGCATACACTCATGCATGCCCAAGCTGCTGATTGGTGTGCCTTAGATGAAATTGACACACACACACACAAAAGTAAATAACAATAACAATGCTGCGGAAGGAGGACTGTACACCATGCAACCCCAAGTTCGGGCCCATCACCTTGCAGGACCATTCGTGACCTGTTGGATTCATTGATCATGCCAACTTGGAGTGCCAGTGACCCAAACTAAACTGAAAATGATTGTTCAGAGCCTGAGCTCGAACAGTCTGACTTGGGCCCTTCAATGATGAAGTACTGTATGCAGTAGTCAGATGCAAACATCTCCAAACGACTTGTGATAAACCCAATTAGAGGGTGATTCTTATACCCAAACGCTCCATGTATGGTATATAATGCCTACATTGGGGTAGTTTGAGGCATCAATGTAGGCATATATGGCAGTCCCATGGAGCGTCTGGGATAGGGATCTTCTCTTAAGACCATTTGGACCCTAACCCTCCACCATGTGGACCCCACGACCTTCCTCTCCGCACCGGTCCAACCGGTGAGCTGTCCGGCTGGGCTGTCCGCGCACGAAAACGGGCTGCCAGGGGAGCTCGCGGGTGACATCCTGGCCCTCCCACCTGAGAGGATTTCCGAGTCCAGTCCGGAGAGATGAGGTGATTTGGTCCGGGAGAGTGGTCCAAGTCACCCGTACGGCCAGACCTAGGGGCCGACAGAGCTGTGAGAGTCCCGACTGGACTGGACTGTTGACCACTTATGGTGGATTCACCTGCCGTTCATACCAGCAGCTTTGAGATATCCTCTTGCTACCCAAGGTTGGGTTACTTCAGAAACATCATATGAGGGTGAGAATTAGCAGAAAAAAACATGGTGAGCGGCTAGTCTGGTGAATGGAGGACACCGTGGGGATCTGCCTTCACACTGATCGAGTCTTAGAAGAACCAGGGTTGACCAATCCTTCTTGAGAGACGTCTTGACGCCTCACTGATCCTCCTTCAATTCCCGTCTCCAATTGTATCGCGAGAGAAAAGATAACATAGAATGACAAACGACCCCCAGGTGTTGACATTAGATCTGATTGCAAGAAACAACATATAGAATATCATTGACTCATGTGTTAGTCAACTGGGGCCCTTCAGGTGACCCTCCTCACCTACACCAACATCATTGGAGGAACTTGATCAAGTGAGAACAGCTGAATAAACAAATGCACCTCAGTGTCAAGGCCAAAGCTCAGGATGCCAAGTATAACGGTGGCCTTCCACCTCCTCAAAAACACACAAAACAACATGCAAAACCTCACTTTCCTCAGGAATTCTCAGGTGCGAAAGTTGACCTGCCCGAAACCAAAGCTAGGCCAACCGGTCTGTACACTGTACAAGGGCATCGCCTACAATTGTTTACCTCGGATACCTCAGATCTTCCGCTTGGATCGTGTCTAAGGGATGTCCCTCCGGGAAAACGAAGGACACCACTCGCTCCGCCACGCACGACAAAGCGGACTCGCTCCGCTCCAAGGTCAAGGACAGCCACCTCCGACGCATCCCTCGCGGATCTCGCCAGCCCAGCAGCCAACGCTCCATCTCGGCGAGAAAGTCATGGTCTTGTAAATGTGAGTAAACATCTTCCAAGCCAGCGACAAATGCACATTTGGCACAGCTCTCAGAGGTAGCTGCATCAGGATCATCCAACTGATCAAAGTAGCAACCACGGCAGGTGCTTCTGCCGGCACC